>APFE030925269.1:25095-164726 GCA_000404065.3 Pinus taeda
GCTTGTGAAAATTACCGAGCCCCTTGTTAAGGTGCTAAGGATGGTGGATGGGGAAAAATTGGCCATGGGCTACATTTATGAGGCTATGGATCAGGCAAAGGAGCAGATACAAACAACTTACAAGGACAGGTTAGTTAAATATTGCCGTATATGGGAGATCATTGATAACAGATGGAACAATCGACTCCATCGTCCTATACATGCAACTGGGTATTTTTTGAACTCAAAGTATCATTATAAAAATCGGTTAGGAGATCTGCATGATGGGGAGGTTAGAGGTGGATTGATTGATTGCTTGGAGCGCATGGTCCCTAGCCATGCAGACCAGTTGGAAATACATAGACAACTTACTGTTTTCACTATGGTAGGTGGTACTTTTGGAAAAAACTTGGCAAAGATGGCAAGAGATGTGGACCAACCAGGTAAGCAATTCCAATTTCCAATTTGTTTTTCTTTTCAAGTTAAAATTGTTTACGTTCTTTACAATTCAAATTATAAACTAAGTTACTAATTAATGTCTTTTTCTTTGCAGCACATTGGTGGGAATCATTTGAGGGCACTTGGTGGCCAGTGCCCTCAAATGCAAAGATTTGCAATTAGAGTCCTTAGTCAAACTTGTAGTGCTTCAGGTTGTGAGTGCAATTGGTTTGTTTTTGAACGCATACACATGAAGAAGAGAAACTGTTTGGAACAAAAACGGTTAAATGATTTTGTTTTCGTGCAATACAACCTTCGACTGAGGAGGAACCAAATGATGAGCAAAACACCTGATCTAGATTCCATTGTGTTGGACGATATTTTGATCCAACATTAGAATGGGTGGAGGAGACTGAAGATCCTGTGTCTGAGGCTGATTTTGATATCGACATGGCTTTAGCGGAGGATGAAGCAGATTATGTGGCGGCATCAGAACCACGATCAGTGGTGGCATCAAGGAAAGGCAAAGAACCAATGGAAGGCACTAGTCGTGCAGGTCGACAAACTCGTGCTTCCTTTAGGTCTAGTTCTATTGTTATTGGTGGCATTGATATTGAGGTTGCAGAGCAGGCTCAGGCATCCTCAGACTCTGAACCAGATGATGTCTATGTAGCCCCTGATGATGATCCTTTGGCTAGTAGTGGTGATGAACTTGATGATTGATCATGTGTCCACTGTAGACTTGTAATAGGCCAATGGCCTCATAGCTTGCAACATTGTTTTTGGACTTTATAGGCCATTTAGAGCCTTATTGCTTATGTATTTTGCTATTTTGTCAATGATATGTATTGCACTCTGTGCCATTTTGATATATTCACCTTTACATGGTATATAAATGAACAAACTTTGCATATTTTGTCTCTATTGGCTTGGAATCATGGTTTTAAATTTTAAAAATAATCTTGTTCCATTAAAAATTAATTATTTAATGTATTTTTTTAGAACCGGTTCATTTAGACTAAACCAGTCCTGGTTAGACTGGTTCTGGTCGGTAAACCAGTTCATTAGGTGGACTGGTCCGGTCACTGGTTCCAGATTTAAAAACACTGGTTCCAATTGATTCCAGATCAATATCATCCTAGCATAGGGAGTACAGTAGTACATGATGCGTCCATCGGTAGTATTACGGTCCCTATCCTCATTTCCCTACTCATTGGCCATATGAGAGGTACTTCCCATGAGTCCCAGACTACATGGGTAGGATGTCTCAACAAGAGAAGGCTCAACCACTCATCCTGCCTTCATGTTGCCACGGGGTATCACAGGGGAAGGCTGAACCACTCACACTGTACATAGTAAACCACTAGGGGAAGGCTGAACCACTCACACTGTACATAGTAAACCACTAGGGGAAGGTTGAACCACTCACCGTATGGTTGCTCATCACTCCAAGAAGTACCCCAAGCCCCTTAGAGCTCCCAGAGCTCAATGTCCATACCATACATGATCCTCATAAGTGGGTCTCTCCACGACTCCTAGTCGTTCTCGGAAAGTCATGAATTTGATGTTTCCCAAGGGCTTCGTTAGAATGTCAGCGACCTGCTCATCAGTCCCAATGTGATGGAGCCTTATTGCTCCTCATTGTACCATATCCCGGATAAAGTGGTACCTAATATCGATGTGCTTGGAGCGATCATGAAATACGAGATTCTCTGATAATCAGATCCCACTGTGGTTGTTGCAGAGGATCACAGTGGTATCCAGCACATGTCCAAACATCTCACTGAAGAGCTTCCTCAACTAGACAACTTCACAGGAGGCCATACTCGTAGCTATGTATTCGACCTCAACGGTGCTCAAAGCAACTGACTTTTGCTTCCTGCTCATCCAGGATGTCGAAGTAGAACCCAAAGAGAAACAACACCTAGAAGTGCTCTTGCGATCCACCACACTACACGCCCAATCAACATCAGAATAACCATGCAACCTCACATCTCCAGCAGTGTATTTTAGTCCATGAGTGATTGTGCCCTAAAGATATCTCAGAAGATTCTTGGCACGAATCCAATGTGAGTGATGAGGCTCAACCATATATTGGCTCAACGTGTTGATTGCAAAATATATATCTGGATGAGAGTTCACTAAGAACATCAGTGCTCCTATGAGTTGACGATACTCAGAATCATTTCCCAATTCAGGTCTGGCAGTACTACTGCATAACTTCTTGAAGTTAAGCTCCATCGAGGTAGTCACGAGCTTGTGGTCCACCTTCCCAATTCTTTCCAATATTTTCACCACATATTTTCCTTGAGATGGGAAAACTTCTCCTGGCTTTTGCCAGACCTCCAACCCTAGGAGGTAGTGCATCAATGCTAAGTCCATCTCAATTTCGGAAGCCAACTCCCTCTTACATTTGTGAATGAGAGGGTCTGCACCAGTCAGAAAGAGGTCATCCACATAAAGCACCGGTATGAGAGGTCTATCATGGTCAACCTTAAAGTAAAGGCTTGGATCGGCTTCACTCCTAGTGAATCCCAGCTTCATCAAATAGCTATCGATCCTCTCATACCAAGCTCGGGGTGCTTGCTTCAGCCCATAAAGAGCTTTCTTCAACCTGCATACATGAGATTCTCGATCATGAATCTCAAACCCCTCGGGTTGTTCCACACAGACTTCCTCTTTAATTGAACCATGCAAGAAAGCGGTCTTGACATCCATTTGATGTAGGTCCCATCTTTGCGAAGCAACAAGGGCTATGATGAAGTAGATGGTGGTGTATCAAGTACCAAGTGCAAATATCTCATTGTAATCCACACCTTCCTTTTGAGAGAAGCCTCGAGCAACAAAGTGAGCCTTGTACTTTTCTGCACTCCCATCAATTCCATGCTTGATTTTGCAAAGCCATTTAGAGGTGACAATTGATTTGTCCTGGGGTCTAGGGACCACATCCCAGACATCATTCTTCATAATGGACTTGTATTCTTCATTCACAACATCCTTACACACTTGATGTTTCACGACTTCTTCAAATGATGAAGGCTCATTTTGAATGATAATGCTCATAATGGTCAAGTATCCCTGATACTTGGTCAACTTCTTGCTTTCACGGAAAGTACCCCTTGGTGCAATATGTCTCTCGACATCTTCGATAGTCCCCCTAAGCCATGAGGGCCTCTTTCTAGAGGAGGAGGGCTCTTGAGGAGGAGGATCAATAGGATCCATATGTTCTTCAACATTCGACATTGTTTCATCTTCTTTTTCATCCGACTTCCTGGTGTCAGCTTCTTCATCTTTCGTTGGAATATGAAGATTGTCAACCTTGCTAAGAGCCATATCTTTGTCAAAGGTGACATCATAACTTATCTCAACTTCCATTTGACCATCCACATACATTCTATAGCCCTTAGAATTTTCGCTATAGCCCACAAAGATTCCTTTCTTTCTAGATGCACCCAATTTGCTTCTTTTCTCTTTCGGCACATGAAAGTATACAAGACTTCCAAAAATTCTAAAATGAGAGACATCAGGTTTCTTACCAGTGAATATTTCTTCAGGAGCTTTAGAGTCCAATGCTTGATGAGGGCATTAGTTTTAAACATATACGATGGTATTCACAACTTCAGCCCATAGAAACTTTGGAAGCCTTTGATCATGGCACATGGCACGAACAACTTCCACAATCGTACGATTCTTCCTTTCAGCCACACCATTTTGCTTAGGTGTGTATGGTGTTGTAGTCTCCCTCTTAATGCAAACTTCTCCGCAATAGTCATGGAATTCATTGGATTCATATTCGGTCCCATTATCAGTCCTCAATATCTTGATTCTCTTCTCAGATTGATTTTTTGATCATGGCTTTGAAGTAACCAGGTGAACACTTCATCCTTCTTTTTCAAGAATTAGATCCAAGTTTTGCGAGAATAATCATCTGTAAAAGTGAGATAATATAGATATCCTCCCAAAGAGTTTACGAGCATCATACCAGATATGTCAGAGTGGACCAACTGCAATATATCTGAGGTCTTGCTATTACTTGAGGGGAATGGTTCCCTTTTAAGTTTTCCATCGGCACATCCCGAACATACACCTTCATGCTCTACTTTGAACTCGGGCATCCCTATCACCATCTGTCTTATATCAGGTAGAGTCTTATAATGAAGGTGGGCAAACCTCCGGTGCCATAGTTCAGATTGTAGAGATGTGTCGCAAGACATGGCCCCCAATGGACTTCTTCCAACTTGATATAAAGAGTCAACCCAGAACCCAAGAGTAAAAGCATCTTTAAAATTCTTTTTCCAAACACGTACCTTTCCATCGATGAATGCCACCTTGTAGCCTTTGCCTTCCATTGTTGAAATGAACACTAGGTTCTTCTTGAGATCATGTACATAGATAACTTCTTGTAAATGAATAATGTTACCCTGATTCAATTGAAGGGTAACATTCCCTACACCCTTTACAAGATAAGTGGCATTGTCTCCAAGAATAATCTCGGAGTTTGTCTCCTTCTCTATCAAATTAGAGGGAGCTTCCTTGTAACCAGTGAAGTGCCTTGAGGCACCACTATCAATAAGCCAATTCCCCAAAGAGTCTGGAGGAGAGGGCCAATATAAGATAATACTCATCTTGCTTATTGTTAACAACATTTGATTCTTCATACTTGGAGTTCCTTACTTTCTTGGAGGGTTGACCATTTCCATGATTTCCCGCATTCCTCTTTCCTTTGCCATTGAACCTGCCATTCCTTTGATTGTTGTTGTTGAAGTTTCCCTTGGAGTGATTGTGATCTTTATCATGTGATGTGTCCTTTCTATTTGGACACTCCCTCGCATAGTGGCCAAATTTATTGCAAACAAAGCATCTTCCCTTCCTCCTACCCTTAGATCCGGGCTTACCTTTGAAATGACCTTTAGACCCAGAATTATTTCTCCTTTTGGCATGAGAGGAGAAAGCAGTGGGGTTGCCTCTATTTGAAGGCATTTCTTGCTCCACCATTCTTGTCTCTTCTTAAATGCATCTCGACATCAATTCTTCAAACCCTGGAATTTGGTCATTATTGAGAAGAGTGGTTATAAATATATACCACTCGAATGGGAGTTCTCCAAGGGTAGTGATAGTTAGTTCTCTGTCAGGAATGACTTCTCCTATCGATAGAAGATCATTCTTGATCTCAGTGACCCTTAAGAAGTAGGATTGAATATCCTCGTCCTTGCCCTTCTTAATATCCTTCAACTTATTTTTGAGGAACAAAACTTGATTTGCATCACTAACTTTAAACATGCTTACCAATTTGTCGTAGATCTCCTTGGAAGTGTTCAAATCGGAGATGTAGGACACCAAATGCTTGTCAATGGAATCTCTGATAATCTTCTTCGCTTTGACTTCATCCTTAGTGTACTTGTTCTTTGTAGAAGCCGATGCATTTGATGGAGGCTCCAAGATTTTACCCTTCACATAGTCCAACACTTCTTGTTCTTCCAATGTCAGATCAAGAGACATCTTCCATCCATGATAGTTAGACTTCTCACGGAGCTTGTTTTCGATCTAGAAGTGGGATGAGGAACCCATTAAGCCTTTTTTCCTTTCCAATTGTCTTCGGTGATTTCTCTTTCACTTTTGCTTGGGCTTTGTCTTCACCTCAACTCTGATACCATGTTAAGTTTTGGTATGTTCTATGCTTAAGAGAAGTTTACTTCAAATTTCTTATTAGCCCAATATCAATTTCCAGATTAGCAATCACATCAACATGATAGTAAAATGTAGATTGTACATAAACATAAATAGTAGAAGACAAGCCAAGACAAGAGGACACATGATGTGGCACCAGCTAGGGACAAACCCCAATGTGGGGAAACCCTTGATCAATTCTTCTTATATTCTTCAGTAATTCAACAGAGAGAGAGAGATAGTACAAATATACAATTCTGTAATTTTATGACAGCTACAACAAAACCCTAACCAACAAAGTCAAAGTTGGTTAAACAGGTTAGATTTTACCTCTAATCAATCCCGGTCAATGCTCAGCGAACGCGACCTCCAACAACAAGAAATGTCAACCCAAAACAATCCAAAATTCTATTCAAACTTTAGTCAACGCTGGTCAAATTTGCTGTCAACTCTTTGACAGTCAATGCAGGGTCAAAGTGTGGTCAAAGTAGTTGCCCCGAACTGCGGCTTGCCAAGGAGAGGAAACCTAACCCGATCTGCAAATAAGAAGAGTCAACGCTATCCAAAAGTCACCCTGCAACTTCAGTCAAACTAGGTCAATGCAACCCTAGACAGAAATCATACTTCCTCCTTTGCACGTGTGAGAGATGCTACTCCTTTATGCGTACCCAATCAAGTGAGGAGAGAGAAGTATGTGACAATGAGATGGTGAAATGATGCTAAAAGGTCTCCTCCTTTTATATGCAACATTGGGGTTAATTTGGGGGTGAAAATCACTGTTTTACTTGCTGGCCGACCTTGACAAATTGTCAAGAATACAAATAAATTCATATCTCCATGAATACATGTCAGAATCAGATGATCTTTAGATCAATCCTACACCTCTCGGAGAGAGGAATCGAAGAAACAATATCAGCTACCGTAAATAAGGTGACCCATATGGAGTTTGGCCCTAGTTGCCAATTTTAACAATCATGTTCCTAGACCTTCAAGGGATGCCTCCCCATCGAGAACAAAAATAAAAAGGCTATGTCCCCACTGGAAAACAGATAAAAAATAAAAGAAATAAAATAAAATAAGAAAAAAATGGGTGCCATGATTATGTTGGTCATTTTGGAGTTAGGAAGATGTAGGTTTGCAGGTTAGCACTTGTGGGTGTAGTTTTGGAATTGGGAAAGTGGACATCATTTTCTTGTGTATAATATTAAGATTATCATGGTTTTTTAACTGTTAATTATCATTTTATGTAGTGGTCAATGCTAACACAAAATCTAGCCCAGTCTAGTTCGAAATAAATAAATAAATACATACATACATACATACATACATATACATATACATATACATATACATATACATATACATATATATATATGACAAGAAAAAACAAAGTGTGAGGGACATCGAGCCCGCTCCCCTCAAGTTGAGCCACGACATCGAGTCTGCCTGAACCCATTCACAACCCCATTAACCCAAGGTTGCGCACCAACTTGCAGATGAGTTAACCTGCGCCAACCCCTTCAAAACCCCAGTCCGTCTAACCGACCATCTAAAAACCCTCGTTGCACCCCTGTCAAGCTATACAACACTGCGACCACGCCCCTAACTTAATTCACCCTACATCGCAACCACTCACATTTGAAGTTTGTGCCATGGATTTTTACAGGTCGAGTTGCTCAACACGTAGCAAGCCCATTGGCCTGTGAACACCCTCTCTTCGATGCATGTTTTGTCCACCATCTAGAAAACTAGTCAGATCTCCTGTAAGATCTGGTCGCCATTTCCTCCACCGCACCCAGGAGATCCGAGGCCTAGACCCACCGAATCAACCCCCTTCAACGAACTACTCATTGAGCTTAAGGGTCACCTTGTTGGAGGTCCAATTTACTTCTGTTGGTACTCATTCTAGTAGTATTGCATCAAACATGACTAAACATGGACATCACTTCTATGTACCTTGTGTATATTGAAAGTCTCCCCAAGTCAAAAGCTCAAAACCAACCATTTGGAAAGATTAGTCTCTCGTACTAGCCTTGCATCGGTATATTTGTGGGTTATAATACTAGGCACACCCCTTCTACAAGCCATTTCTTTCTCAAAAAGCCATAACATTAAGCTGCATCACTTGAACAAGCATTTATTCTTTTGAATATGTGTATCTTTTATTTGTTGCAGTTCCAATTGATTGAGATATATGGTTGATGTTTTACTAGAAGAATCATTAAACAAGTTATTATCATGTCTCAACTTTAAGGAAGCATCAATATCTAATTTAAGTCATACTATCACTCATACGCAGCGACAAACTTAGAATTAGAAACAAACATAGAGAAACTCCCCTTAGGCTACATCCAAAACTTAAAAGTGAGGGGCAAGGTCGTCGAGGTGACAATGGGTGGCTTGCCTATTAATATTCATAGCCTTTCTCCCTTGATGATGTTGGAATTTTTCTCTAGGAAGAATCTGAGTGATAACACTCATAAAGTAACATCACTATTTACAATAACATCCTTCATCTATTCAAGAGAAAATCACTGGAAGAAAAAATACTTTAATCTAACACAAGTTCGACTTCCTTTGGTGATCCATAGCTCCAAGAGAAAATAACAACTAGTGCGCACCGACTCTTAAGAGGAGAATGTGATCTATGATAATCACCCAAGAGAATTTGACTTCCCTTTATTTATAGGAGGTCAATTGAGTCAAATTTGTCTTAATTTAGACTCAAAAGCTGTAAAAAGATAACTTCGAGTTTTTACAAATTCAATATTTCACAAACTGACCTAAAACATAGCTATATTAATGTAAAAACATTTAAAAAAAAGATTCCCTTTAAGCCACATGTGAGTAAAAGGGTCTCCAAGCATGACCTTTGCTGATGTTTGTAGCTTGGGTAGGTACTTCTGCACAAGCTGAAGTGTCTAGGTGCAAAAGTCACCCAAATTCTCCTTAGACACTTGCTCTAGTGTGAGCAAGTTATTTTTATAACTTAGCCTAATTTAGACATAGGAAAAACCCATAATTGTAATGTTGGTTTATTAAGCTAAAGTATACTTAGCAAAAGTAAGTGATTAAGTTTTATCTTAACCCTTTGTTGAAAATTGTTTTCTTTGGGAGGTATTTTCATAATCAAATTGAAGGAGAAATCATTTATATTCCAACTGTCCAAATTGGCCTCATTTGCACAAGTTGGCCCCACCATTTGAAGGGGTTTGAACCTATGGTCAAAATCCACCTCTTGACTCATATATATTGGGCATTCATTAACCTCATTTGGCATCATAACCACTCACTCATTCGACCAATCAAGGAGTTTTTTTCACACATGCGGAAGAGAAAGAACGCTGAAGTTTCCAATGAAGTTTGACTTCTCTTATATTTCTTTTGACCAATGTTGACTTGGGTATTCTTGCTACTATTTGACTGAGCTTTTGATTGGACTTGGAGGCTGAAATTTCTGTAAATCATTGGCTTTTTGTTGATCGAAGATCTACTCTTGTTCTGGGTTGTTGATTGCAAGTCAACTGTTACACTTTGACTGAGACTTTGAGTGAGGAATTGTAGGTTGAATTTCGACCCTTTGACCAGAAGTCTCAGGGTCAAAATTCGACCCTCATGTGCAAACTTTGACTTTGAATAGTGCATTGAATTTTTCTATCCTTTGAATGTTTGGACTTAGAAATTATTGAGGTCAAGGTTGGCATTTTGACTTGAATATTCTGATGTACTATTGATGAATTGAACTCTCTCGCATAAGGAACTATTGCCGGGTTTTCCGGGTTTTCCCGCTTGTGGGGTTGTCTCAAGAAAATTTGGTGTCTCTTGATTTATTGTTTTATGTGATCTCTATTGCTCTATTGAAGTTTATGGTTGAAATATTCAAGTATAACTCCTTAATGATTGGAATGCTCTAAAGAACTTAAATTATATCATTGGTGGTAATTATCAATTTGAAAATTGCTCTAGTCTTGTTTGCTACTAGAAAATTAACATGGTATTGGAGCTTTGGTGAAGGAGAAGTGCCTTGAGAGCACCTTAAAGAGAATTGAGATCTTACATATTTTGTTTTGATTGATCATCTTCATCATGAATTCCTTCATGAAGACATAAAACAAGCTTGAAGGAGCTACTAACTTTAGGGCATGGAATACTAGAATTGACCTTTTTCTTGCAAGGCAGAAGGCCTTTGGCATTGTGAAGGAAAAAGTTACTGAACCAATTGATCAAGTAGGAAAAGATAAGTTCCAAGAAGACGATATCATTGCCATGAGCATTATTGTGGAATCTGTTAGAGATCATCTAATTCCTTATATTGTTGATCTTAAGTCTTCCTAGGAAATGGATGATGCTTTCACTGGTTTATACACCATCAACAATATTAATCAATCTATAAGTCTAAGGAATCAACTTCGTGAAGTGAAGATGTCAAAGAATGATACAATGGCATCAGGCTTTGTAAGGATCTCTCAATTGAGAGATAAACTCAAAGCTATTGAAGAAGAGGTACTTGATAAAGAACTGAGTAGCTTTAGCAATTAATGGTCTGCCTGACTCCAGGGATTCTTTTGCATCAAGCAGTAGTAGTGGAGAAACGACTCCTACTTTTGATAAGCTATGGGTTGCTTGCACTCAAGAAGAATCTAGGCTCATGAGCAAAGGAAAGATTCCAAATATAGGCGAAGATTCTCAAGCTTTTGCAACCCACTCAAAGAATAACAAGGGAAGAAGAAATTTTGGAAGATTTCAAAGAAATACAAGTAGAAGGTGTACTTCAAGATCTTCTCCAAGACCCACTCCAAGAAGAGGACCTACTCCATAAAGAAGACCTCCCCCCTCTCAAGATAGAAGGGACATGTCAATTGTTCAAAGTTTTTGTTGCCAAGCATATGGTCACTATCAAATAGGTGTCCTAAATGGAATGATGATCGAAAAAGGAAAGGGCAACAACATGCTTCTGCTATTGATCTAAATGAACCTTCATTCAAGAGAAGGCCTAAGAAGAAAGATTATGAAAATGATGAATATTCCTTTTATTCAGCTTTCATAGGTTCTATTGTAGGTCATGATGAAATTTGGTTGGTGAACAATGGTGCCTCTAACCACATGATTGCAATTAGGAGACCTATATCGTCTCCTTGGTAACTCAATTCAAGCCTTGATACACAACACCTTTGATCTTTGTGAACTATGGCATCGAAGGTATGCTCTTGCTCATTATAAACCTTTGATTAGAATGAGATTTTGTTAGAGGTATACCCAAAATTAAGATTGAACATGATGGAGTTTGCAAAGGATGTGCTCTTGGGAAAAATGTTAAAGGACGATGTACTAACAATGATAGTAGATCCAAAGGAATCTTGGATCTTGTACATTCTGATGTTTGTGGACCTATGTCTGACAAATCCTTGGGTGGTCATTTGTGTTGAAAATTTGAGGGGGGGGGGAATCATTTTTTCTTTCAATTTTTATATTATGCCAGTTAGGATTTTTATCACAAAATAAACCAAAACATAAGAGAAAGGACAAAAATAATTTTATTGATAAAAAATAGTGGGGACTCCAATCCTCTTTTACAACAATTTCAAGCGCCAACTTCTACAACAAATTCTTCAACAACTTCAAGGCTCGAACCTTGAGTGTGGACTCCAATCATCTTAACAATCTAAGCTCCAACTTGGTTAACTTGAGGACTCCAATCCTCTCAACAATCTCTGCTCCAAAAACTTGCTAGAAAACAATAACTTCAAGACTTCAATATTTCCCAACACTTCTCCAACAAGGCCTTCAACTATGCTTTACTAGGGTGTCTTCAACAATCTTCAATGTTAATGCCTTCAATAATGCTTTCAAAATAACCTTCAATAGTGCTCCAAGTTGCTTCCAAGATTGACTCCAATAATGCTTTCAAGGTTGCCTCCAATAGTGCTCCAAGTTTAGACAAAGATGCCTGCTCTATATCATCTCAAAATGTCTTCAATGAAGTTGTTGAGATATTCACAACAAATATGCTCCAACACAGTCTTAAAGTCAACACAAAATTTCTTCAATGAGGTTGCTCCAATGATGGCTTTAAGGTATTTAAATCTTTGCTTCAAAGAATCATCAATTTACTTCAAAATACCATAAAAAATTGCTCCAAAGATGTCACTGGTCTGGTCCACAAGAAGCAATATAGAACTTTGCTTCTAGGCTGAATACGTCTGGTCAAGAGAATTTTACGAGCTCTGCTCCAAGGCCTAGTAGGTATGCTCAACAAGACTAATTCAATAAGTCCAAAAACATTGTTCCTTCCCAAGTCAAAGTATGCTTTAATAGACCCAAATTTCTTACAAGGTTTGCTCCACAAATTCGAGTTGTTTTCAAAGAAGTTTGTCTTTGGATTGAGCTGCAAAAAGGGTGAAAGTGTGAGGTTTGTCCTAGCCTTAGGGCCAAGCCATAGAGGGTTGAAATATGGGCACAGGTTGAACCACAAAAGAGGTCGAGGTTTGGTCACAGATCTGAGCCATAGAGGGGCTGGAAACAGGAAGAGAATGAGGGTTGAATGTATGCTCCTTTCTCACTGATTACTCATTTAGAGGGCCAAGATCAAAACAAGATACACAGAAGATTATGACTTGTAATAGCTCAAGTTATGCTCCAAAGAAAACTAGAGTTTGACCCTGAAAATCCCCACGAAATAACCTCAGAAAATAACAAAAAATCCCAATGAAAAGGCCTCGCCTTTATTCTCCTTGGTTCATGAGTTGTGAACCTCCCTCACACTTGCCTCAGATCCAAATTTCCTTTATCTATGTTTGATCGAATTGGATCCTAAATCAGGGCAAACTAGGTTGTATTTATACAAGTTCAATCATGTTGCATTAGAGAAATTTTGAGGTAAAAAATGGGCCTCAAAACACAATTGTACAACAAAAATAAACTTTATAAAAGCAATAGTATTCAATATGATGATGTCAACCATGGGGGATGATACACCTTTTTTGGAGTAAAAATATAACATAACATAAAATAAAATAAAATAAAACTACTTTTTCAACTCATGTTTTCAACTTATCTCCCTGTGATTTTACTGAAATTTCGAGCGGGAGCACTCGTTGGATGCAGAATTTAATTTTTCATCTAAGGAGTACATATGTTGCATATTGTCGATGGACCCTACTACACGAAAACTTGAAATACATGAAAAGTTGTGATTGTTGCAATTGTAATTTTCATGTATTTCACAGTTTTCGTGTAGTAGGGTTCATTGACAGTGTGCAACATGGGTGCTCCTTAGATGCAAAATTAAATTTCGCATCCAACGAGTGCTCCCACTTGAAATTTGAGTAAAATCATAGGGAGATAAGTTGAAAATATGAGTTAAAAAACAAATTTTTCTTTTTTTCACTCCAAAACTTGATGAGGTAATCTAATCTTATTTTATTATTTCCACTATTATTTTATAATATTCAAGAGAATGCATATTTTAGACCTCCAAATTTCTCTAATAAAAGACATGTCCATTGGAGAGGGCTCGACTTGACTTCATGTAAGCCTACATAAGGAGGGACAAAACTTTTGGTCCTCTAACTTAGAAATTGAAAATCTCTTCAATGAATAGGAGTTAGAGGGCAAGTAAATACTCGTTAGAAAGGGCTTAAAGTCCTTTACAAGCCTATGCAACAATCTTCTCAAGATGATATCTCCTCTGACATCAATAAGAAGAATTCTTCTAGCAATCTCCCCATTTGTTATTGATAGCAACAATCTCTTCATATGTTGCTCCCCCTATCATTATCATTGTTCTACTTCCCTTGTCATCATGTTGCTCCCCTTGTCATATTCTCCTCTTTTGACATCAATAGCATGTTGGAAACACTGAGAGGGGGGGGAGGGGTGGGCGGCTGAATCCGTATTTCTTTGCAATTAGCACTTTTAAATATTTTCAGAGCATTAGTTAATCTTCAATTATTATTAATGTTTATTATTATGTATTCTCCTCTGAAAAAGTCATCGTGGAACTTGTCTCGTGATCCTGCAAACTTGCTTTTAGGGTTTTGTAAATAATTATTGTACCTGTCAAAAACTTCACAATCCGTAGCTATATGTCCATAGTTAGCACATAAAACGCAATAACCATTAAATAAATGTGCATACCTGAATGGTTCATTCGGATGTGATGGTCCTTGATAGTTATACCTGCCAATAACTTTACAATCCTTGGCCATATGTCCATATTTAGCGCATGAAAAACAATAACCATTAAATAAACGAACACACCTGGAAGAGTTTTCATTCTTCTTTGGAGGCAGTGTTTTAGTTTGTTGTGGTCCTTTGTCTTTGATTGCTTTGGTCTTGTTCTTTGGAGTTGCAACATTCTTCTTTGGCTTTTCACTTTGATCAACTTCCTTCTTAGAATCATCCTGCGAAGATGTGGAGCTTGTACCTTCATCAACTGGAGCCTTACCATCTTTAATTGCCTTTTTTTTTGCTTCTTCATCTGCCTTATCTTGTAAGTGTTCTTTTTGCGATCCCTTGAGTTTGTTGATCTCATCACGAGTTGCATCAAGTTCTTCTTGCTTTTGAGCAAGATCTTCTTGAAACCATCTTTTCAAGATTTTCCTTCTTTGTTTTGCCTCCTCAACCTGTAGCTTGAGAAGAGTGGTCTTCTCTACTTCTCTGTTGAGAATCTGTATCTATTCCTTCTGCTTCTCATTTTCAATCCTGAGCCTACTTATTTCTACTGAAGATGTTTCTAATTCCTTTTGATTTTGGTCAACAACGGATATGTATCTTTGATTAGATTCATTCCTTTCAATTTCTGCTTCCTGCATCTATTGTGTGATCCTGTTAACCTTTGCAAACATTGTGTCGAGTTCTTGTTTCTTCTGTTGGACTTCTCTCTTGAGGTCTCGTGTTGTTGTATTCTTGATTTCTTACAATTGAGTTCTAAGACTACTAATCATCTCCTCAGACTCTTCATTTTCTTTGATGAGTTCTTTTGCTGTCTTCAATTCTACTTCCAAAAGTCTTGTCTTTTCCTTTTGACTTTTGTGTTCCTTTATCACCTTGATCACTTGCTTTTGAAACTCTATTTTACTCATTTCTCCCATTTCTTCATCATAATCAGAAGGACCCAAATTTTCAATAACATCTTGACCTGCATGCTTTGTTGAATAAAAATTATGAAGCTTTTCCCAAAGAGCTTTAGTTGTTGAACATTGACCAACTTTTGTTTTCATAGAATTTGGCAAAACATTCAAATTACATTCATGACCTTTGAATTATACCTTTTAGCTTTGTCTATAGATGTGTCTCCAGAAACAATTGATTCCCATACTCCATGTGCCTGCAAATGTACTTCGATCCTGGATTCCCATATCCAGTAATTATCTGCATCAAAATCAGGGGTTGGTACACAATACTCACTTTCTTCAAATTTTGTTGTACTTGTACCTTTGAAATCCTCGTAACCTGCTTCTTTGAATTTCCCATCTCTATGCTTTGAAAATTGAATTCCAGCGGTTAAGCTGTTAGTGAAGGAGCCAAGCTCTGATACCAATTGTTGGAAATACTGAGAGGGGGGGGGCGGGTGAATCAATATTTCTTAGCATTTAGCATTTTAAAATCTTTTCAGAGCATTAATTAATCTTAATTTATTATTAACATTTATGTAGTAATAACACTAAATAAAAGAACACAATAGACAAAAGAATTTTAGGTGGAAAATCCCCTCTGGGTAAAAAACCACCAAACACTTTTCTAATAAATTCTTTAATCTTCAGCCCCAACTAAAATGAAAGCAACAACTTCCTAGAATTCTAGAAACACATTCTTTTGCAGCTCCCACTGGAAGGATGCCCCAATGCCCCGGTTTCTTCAGTAATCAAGTAAATGGATACCCCAACAACCTAGCAAGCCACAACTCGCCCTAGCACCACCTTACCACCCTGAAGTGTTCACATGTCCCAACCTGTAAGCGACTTCATACACATGCCTAGCACCTCCCTGCCACCCTATAATGACTGAAATAAGACAAGATTGTGGATTCCCAAAGTAGGGACAACAATCCCCGATAATTTAAGATGTACAATAATTTTCATATACTTGACCAAATACCCAATCACTCTATGACCTGCAACTCAACCATGACATCATCCCTATAGTGACTCCTATACCTCCCAACACTGCCTCTTCAGCGCTAGGCAAAATGACTCTTTTACAATCTTTACAATGATGACTCTTTTACAAATTACTCTTTTACAACTTTACAGTGATGACTCTTTTACAAATGACTATTGGTCTTGATACTTCTTCACAATATGCAGATGGCTGTCATGTCTTTAAAGGATGTCCCATTGACTCGTGGCCTTGATATTTCTTCACAATATGCAGATGGTTGTCATTCCTTCAGAGGATGTCTCGCTACAATGCTTCCTTTGATTTGATACTTCAGCGCTTGAATGCTTGTTTGATGCTGTGCTTGAATCCATGCAAAATTTGCTCGGTGAAACCAAACCCAAAACAAAACAAAATACCCTTCCAGTTACCTATGCCTGAAACACACATGTAAGTGCATAATAATGAATAAATGCAAATTAAAATTACAATGCGTACATGAAGTGTGCTTGTCACTTTTGTTGTTGACTTGTTGCAATAGTAGACAAAGACTCCCACTCTTGATATAGGCTTGGACTCTATGCAAGACTCTATCCAAAACTGACCTAAAGATATATACAATAGAAACTGATGACAGAGCCTAGACTTGTGATGAACCAAGTTCTAAGTACAACAATAGAGACCATTCTATCAACTATGACAAGACAAGTAACATGAACATACAACATCATATAGATTTAGTAAACTTGGTGTAGCATCAAGAATATGTAGCATAAAATGTGTAGTATCAAGAATAGGTCATTCGAAAAAACTAATTGTGGCATATAAATATATATAGATATAACCGAGACACTGTATATACTCACGTTGTCCTGCAAAAATTCAAATGTAAACACTAATCATACATACCTTGTTGTAGGAGACTTACCCTTGATTGTTGATGTGTGGTCCTTACTGTAGTGATCCTTGAATGCATGCTTTTTCTTGCTTTTTAGGAGCTCGATATTGAATCTGTTGTATCTATGTAATTTCGGATCTCTAGGGTCTAAAATTTCGTCCTATGATAGCCCTCTGAGTCCTCTTTCCAACCCCACAGGTCTGATCAAGATTGGATTCTTCAAGAAAGAGTTATGCCCAATCTCCCACAATGACCTGATTATAGCCTGATTCAGTAGAGCGAACTTGTACGAACTGCCACATGTCATTGTTGTGATCTTCGGCCCTGAAAACGATACCCAACAAAATATAGTTCATCCTATTTCTGTCAGTATTTACGAAATTGGAATACAATGCTCAGAGAGAAAGTTATGACGATTTTCCCAACGTCACCTATTTGACATGGAATTCGGGAGCTTGTAAAAACCCTAACTTCCTCAGATCATATCTCCAAAAATATAGCGAACCAAGATCTGAAATTCAATTACCAGGTTCATCAAGATTTCAGATCAAATGAGTTTTAATTTTAGCTTATGAAGCTTTGCAGAAAAGTTTTTATAGCGAAAATGCCACGATGACCTGTTTGAATCCACAAAATCCCTACTAGAGGAGGATATGAGGGTCATTATTTATATGAATGTTTTGAGTTGAGAGGGTCCTCAACAAGTGAACGTTGGAGGGATTTTACGAGCAAAAAAAACATTTTTAATTATTGACTATTCAATGACCACAACCAAATATGAGTGCCATGCCACAACCCCATAGGGTTTTAGCTCACTAATTGGGGTTACTAACTTCAAACATGAATATCTCTCAAACCTTGAAGAATTACTTGGCATGCCATATATCAACGGAAACATATTGATGAGGAGACTCCATTTAGAAGATCCTTGACTCATAATAGAGTAAGTTGTCAAGTCAAAATGCCCATGCAAGATCGGGGTAGACCCTGGTGCTACTTGGGTTGATATCAATGACAACCACTGATAAACATAGCAAAGGGATGCTTTAATGGGATACAAGAGACATGACCCCCATATTTTGACAAAGATATTCAAATGCTTCTCGAGGTAGGGGTTTTGTGAGGATGTCTGCAATTCGTTCCTTAGTGGTGACATACTCCATTTTGATGTTCTACTATGCAACCTATTCTCAGAGGAAGCGATACTTGATTAGGATATGTTTTGCCTTCGAATGCATGACTTATTTTTTGAGAGGTTGATTGCACTGGAATTATCACAGTAAATGGTGATAGGCTAATTTCTTTCTATGTTGACATCCTTCAAGGCTTCCTTCATCCATAGGATTTGTGTACAACAATTTGTTGTTGATGTGTACTTGGCTTCAATTGTAGAGAGAGATGTAGATGATTGTTTCTTGTTAAGCTAGGACACAAGGCAATCTCCCAAGAAGAATGTATTCCCAATGGTACTCTTTTGATCATCAACACTTCCTGCCCAATTTGCATCAATATATGCTGTCAAGGTAAGATTTTTTCTCTTAGGGTACCATAGTCCAGAATCAAGAGTGCCTTTCAAGTATTTGAGTATTCTCTTTACAACTAGCATATGAGATTCCTTTGGGGCTGATTGGAATCTTTCCACCATCCTTACTTCTTGCAGGATGTTTGGTCTTGAAGCTGTCATATATAAAATACCTGCAATCATTGATCAATAAAGACTAGCATCCACCATAGGAGATTCATCATCCTTACTTATCTTGCAACTTGTAATCATAGGTGTGCTCATAATAGCACATTCTTCCATCCCAAATCGCTTAAGCATATCCTTGAAATATTTTGCTTGTGATATGAACATACCTGCTTTGGTTTGAGTTACTTGAAGTCCAAGAAAGTAAGACAAATCACCATTCATCAACATTTCAAATTCTTCTGACATGTTTTGGGCAAATTTATGACTCATTTCATCATTGTTGCTTCTAAAAATCAGATCATCCACGTATAGTAATGTGATTAACATACTGTCTTTGGCCATATCCATATAAAGATTGCTTCCTACAACTCCTTTCTTGAAGCCTTATTGTTGAAGATAGTAATCAAGTCTAGCATACCAAGATATTGGAGCTTGTTTTAATCCATACAGGGCCTTCTTCAATTTGCAAACAAAATATTTTCCTTTTGCTAAGTCAAACCCTTCTGGTTGTTCTAGCAATACTTTTTACTTTAGGTCACCATTTAGAAATGTTGATTTTACATCCATTTGATAAACTTTGAAGCATTTAGAACAATCGAATGCCAAAAAAATCCTTATAACTTCTAACTGGGAAACATGAGCGAAGGTTTCTTCAAAACCAATTCCTTAAATTTGAGAGCACCAATGTTGCCTTATTTCTAATGATTTGTCCATCTTCATTCATCTTATTCTTATACACCCACTTGGTTCCTATGACATTCTTATCCTTTGGATGAGTTACTAACTCCTATCCATTCTTTTTAATATGATACATCTCTTCTTCCATTGCTTTTATCTAGTGAGGAATCTTACTTGAGTGAAATTTTCTGGTTCTATTGTGGATAATAAGGCAATATGATTCCTTTTCGGTGTATTTGCCATCTTTCTTTGAGTTTGTATTCCACCATCTACATCACCAATAATTTGATCTTCTGGATGATGTTTTTGAATGAACTTTACCATTGATAGAGTTTGAGATGACTCCTTTTGATTTTCTGGCTCCTTTTTTTCTTTTGCAACATCTTCTTCTAGATATATAAGGATAAGATCTTCTTCATTGATTTCAGTTTTTTTCTTGTTTTTGTTTTTTTCTTCTTTGTTTCTCCAGGAAGAGCCTCATCAATATTTACATCAATACTTTCAACTATATTTCGCAATCGGTTGTTGTAGCATTTGTAGGCCTTGCTTCTTGTAGAGTATCCAAGAGAGATTCCTTCATCAACTTGAGAATCGAACTTGCTTGGTGAATCATCATCGATCTTCAAAAAACACTTCAAAAAATTTTGAAATATTTCACTGAAGCATGTCCCCTTTTTATAATTAATATGGAGTTTTTATCACTATTTTCCCGAAGTTGTGCCCTCTTCATAATTTACACGGCTACCCCAACTACTTCTCTTCAAAATTGAGGTTGTAAATTAGCTGCTAATAACATTGTTCTTGTAGTCTCTTGTATGAATATGTTTTTTTGTTTCAAACACTCCATTTTTTTTGGGGTCCTGGCAATAGATAGTACCCTCTTGATTCCATATTTTTCATAGAATTCATTGAATTCTCTCGAGGTGCCCAAATTCTCCACCTCTATTTGTCCTTAAACATTTGATCTATGACCCACTTTCATTTGCAACTGTTGGTGTGAAGGTTTTAAAACACTCTAGTGCTTCTGACTTAAATCTTATGAAAAATACCCACATCATTCTAGTATAATCAACTATAAATAATATTAAGTACCTCTCTCCTTGTAGAGTTGCAGTTTAGGTTGGTCTACACAAATCTACATGAATGATTTCTAGGGGCTTTGATGACGAGCATTCATTTGTCTTGAAGTTGGTCCATGTTTGCTTTCCATGTTGGCATGGTGCACAAATAGCCTTTTCGGATTTTGAAATCATGGGGATATCTCTTACTGCTTGAGTTTTGCTAATATTCACCAAATTATCGAAGTTTAGATGTCCTAATCGCTTGTGCCATAACTAAATTTCATTTGTTTAACTAAAATAACATCTTTCTTGTATCTTGCTCAGAACATATACATTATTTTTTGTTCTTACTCCTTTTCCCACAAGCTTCCTAAAGAAGACTTCATCATTTTAGGATCCTTGGCATGAAAGGTTACTTCATGTCCTTGGTCATATATTTGGTCGACACTTGAAGATTCTGATTGAGTCCAACAAATAGTGCATTTTGTGCTTTGTCTTTATCATTTATGAGACTCATTATGCCTTTTCCAAGAATTTTAGGAGGCCCACTTCCAAAAATTACATTTCCATTCTTCTTGTTTAGTGATATAAACTTCTTTTGGTCACCAGTCATGTGCCTAAAACATCCACTATCTTCAAACCATTTGTTTTCCTCATATTGTGCCCACAAAGCTAGGCCACACTTTTCAGGGGTGGATTCTCTAGTCTTCTTTCTCCATATCCTTTCTCTTGATTTTAGTGGACAATTTTGTGCTTCATGACTCGGATTATTGCAATTGGAGCATTCTAGATTATACCTTGAAAGAGGAGAAATGAATTCAAAGTCCTTATCTAGTTTTGTCTCCTTGAATCAATAGTCTTATTTTGGTAATTAGTCTCATACTTTCTTGAGTCAATATTATTACCTCCATAAGCCATGCAATACTTATCTTGATGACCAAATTTTTCACAAAGAAAACAATGACTAAGAAAAATAGATAGATACATGTTGGTATAAGTGTGGCTTGATGTGACATTATTTTTTGGATAAGACAACTTCTCGTTCCTTGGATTATTGCGAAGAGGTTCTTTGGGTGTGTCATTTGGCTAGAACTGCTTCTCACTTCTTTGATGATTGTGAAGAGCATCAACATAACTTCTTGGTTCTTCCTTATGATGAGCATTAGTGTTCTCCCTTGAATTGGATGATTCACTGTATAACCGAGTCCTAATTTGTCATGTTCTAGTCTTTGAGTGTTGAGGATGACATACAGGGTTTGAGAACTTTTCAAGCTTTTGTTGACCTCACCCAATTTTCCTTTTAGAGAGATAACTTCAAATTATAATTTCTCATAGGTCTCTTCCTTTTCCTTTAGCTTGTTGTTCAACACTTCTTCTATCCTCTTTGCTTCTTCTTTTTCAATTTTGAGAGAGATGATTTCTTGTGATAATTTCCCATTCTTTTTCCTTAGTTTTTCATTCTCTTCAATGGCACTAATCAATAATTTATCCACATTTCCTTCTTCTTCCTCTTTACGTTTATTTGTGTCATTTGTGAAGGCCATGAATAATACTTCACTGTTTCCCACATAATCATCACCTTCATCAGAATCATTACTATCTTACTTGGAGAAGAAATTCCTTTTGTTTGATCTTTTTTTCTTGAATGTTCTCTTCTTAGGTTCAGTTTCATCAAAATCATCACTATCTTGTTTGGAGAAGTTCTTCTTGTTTGAACCTTTATTTTTGAATGTGCTTCTTTTAGGTTCATCTTCATCGTCACTATCATCCTTGAAAGGACATTTTACAACACAATGTCCTATTTTTCCACATTTAAAACAAATGAGAGGGTACTTACCTTTAAGTTTGGATCCTTTCTTTAGCTTCTTGACAAATTGTACTAGTTCTATTTTAGTATCATAATCATCACTGTTGTAGTCACAGTTCTTTCCCTTTCTTGATGTTTTTGATTCCTTAAAAGAAGCTTCTTTGTGAGTTGAGTTTCCTGTTCTCATTTCATAGGCAATAAGAATTCCATGAAGCTCATCCATTAACAAGGTGTCAGAGTCATTCAATTATTCTATGGCACCGCCTTTGGCATCAAAGTGCTTTGGAAGTGATCTCAGAATTTTCTGGACAATTGTCTTCTCCTAGTCCTCTGAGAGAATCGACAACTTCATCTACCCAGAGAAAATTAGCAGCAATGCCTTCTTCTTCATTCATTTTGAGATTTTAAAATTGCCTTCTAAAGGTTTGGAGCTTTGCCTTCTCGACTTTTTCATCTCCTTCATAAATGCTAATGAGCTTGTCCCACATCCCTTTAGTGTAGTATTCATCACTTTAGTGAATTCTGAATCTGATAGACCAATTGCTATAAAATTCAAAGCCTTTGCATTTGTGACATATGGTTTCTTCATGTACGGATCTATTGGAAGAAGAGATAGGATCTTGTATCCATTTGTGACGGATTTCCAAACTTCGACTCCAAGAGACATTAAGTAGAATTCCATTCTAACTTTCTAAAAGGGAAAATTTGTTCCATAAAATTGGGGGACTCTATCATCCTTACTGGCCATTGTGATTCAAAAATCCTTCTTCCAGCTGTTAGACTATTCCTTGAAGAAGCCGACTCTGATACCAATTGTTGGAAACATTGAGAAAGGGGATGAATCTATATTTCTTTCAATTTTTATATTATGTTAATTAATATTTTTATCACAAAATAAACCAAAACACAAGATATAGAACAAAAATAATTTTATTGATAAAAAATAGTGAGGACTTCAATCCTCTTTTACAAATATTTGAAGCTCTACCTTGTACAACAAATTCTTCAACTACTTCAAGGCTCCAACCTTGAATGAGGACTCCAATCTCTTAACAATATAAGCTCCAACTTGGTCAATTTGAGGACTCCAATCCTCTCAACAATCCAAGCTCCAACTTTTTCAACTTGAGGACTCTAATCCTCTAAACAATCTCTACTCCAAAAACTTCCTAGAGAACAAGAACTTCAAGACTTACTTCAATAGGTTCAAACACTTCCCCAACAAGGCCTTCAATCATGCTTTACTAGGGTGTCTTCAACAATCTTCAATGCTCCAAAAATGCCTTCAATAGTGCTTCAACTGTATACAAATATGTCTTCTCTATATCAACTCAACAAGTCTTCAATGAAGCTGCTCAGGTCTCCACAACAAATTTGCTCCAACACAATCTTCAAGTCAACCAAAAAGTTCTTCAATGCAGTTGCTCCAATGATGGCTTCAAAGTCTTCAAATCTATGCTCCAAAGAATCATCAATTTACTTCAAAATACCCTCAAAAATTACTCCGAAGATGTCACTAGACTGCTCCACAAGAAGCAAGATAGAAGCTTGTTTCTAGATCGAATAGATATGGCCAAGAGAATTTTACAAGGTCTGATCCAAGACCTAGTAGGTCTGGTTAACAACACTGATCCAATAAGTCCAAAAACATTACTTCCCAAGTCAAAGTCTTCTTTAATAAACCTAAGGGACTGTCAAGGTTTGCTCCAAAAATCCGAGTTATGTTCAAGGAAGTTTGTCCGTGGAATGAGCCACAAAAATGACCTGAGTCTGAGGTTTTTCCTTAGGGCTGAGCCATAAAGGGCCAAAATTTCAGAACAGGTTGAACCATAGAAGAGGTTGAGGTCTGGTCACAAACTCAAGCCATAGAGGGGTTGAAAACAGACAAAGAATGAGGGTGAAATGTTTGTTCCTTGCTCAAATATTAGTTTGTCAGAGGGGCAATATCAAAACAAGATAAGAATAATATTATGACTTGTAATACCTCAAGTTATGCTCCAAAGAAAACTAGAGTCTGGTCTTGAAAATCCCCACAAAATAACCTCAAAAAATAACCAAAAATCTAATGAAAAGACCTTGTCCTTATTCTCATTGGTTCACGAGTCGTGAACCTCCTTCACACTTGTCTCAGATCCGAATTTCGTTCATATGTGCTTAATCGAATCAGATCTAAAATGAGGGAGAAATAGGTTCTATTTATAAAACTTCAATCACGTTGCAAATACATGCCCATGGGAGGGGTTGATCTGACTTCATGTAGGCCTAAATGAGGAAAGACAAAAATTTTGGTCTTCTAATTTAAAAATTCAACATCTCTTCAAAGAATAGGAGTCAGAGGGTGAGTAAATACTCGTTGGAAAGGGATTGAAGTCATTTACAAGCCTATGCAACAATCTTCTCGAGATGGTATCTCCTTCGATATTAATAAGAAAAATATCTTCCAATCATTTGTACCATGTCACTTTCATTGATGATTACTCTCGTAAAACATGGATGCATTTCTTGAAATCCAAGGATGAAGTGTTTGAAAGTTTTAGGAATTCAAGGCACATGTTGAAAATGATACAGGAAGAAGGATCAAGACATTAAGATCTAACAATGGAGGAGGATACATATCTAACGAGGTCATTTATTTCTGCAAGGACACTGGAATTAAGAGGGCGTTGATAGTTCCCAACTATTCTCAACAACATGGAATTGTTGAAAGGAAGAACATAATTATTATGGAAGTTGCCAAATCCATGTTTCATGATCATGAGTTGCCTATGTTTCTATGGGGAGAAGCCTCAAATATAGTTGTTTATGTTGAAAATAGATGTCCACACCGAATCTTGGATTACAAGACTCGTGAAGAAGTCTTCACAGGTGGGAAGCCCAATGTTGAACATTTGAGAAATTTTGGTTTTCATGTTTATGTTCATGTGCCAAAGTGTTAATCTAGGTTGTCATTGATGTCAATATGGCAGTGTTTATGATGGGAAAGTCTTGTGACATGTGAGGTTGCCCATTGATGCTCATTGATCATGACACTGCTCATGGAGGATCCAAGGATTGAATACAGACATAATAGAAATAGTGGAACCGAGGAGGAAAGATATCAGAAGCCATCGTGAAGCCAAAAAGTGAGAGGAAGAGTTCATTGAAAGCCATCAAAGAAGTAGGTTACAGAGCAACAGAAGCAAATTATTGCATATGCCCAAGGGTAAGTGCTATTGGAAGAACAAAGAGCAGCAATGATATCAGAGGAGTAAAGAAGAAAACATTGGAGGAGCCATATTGGAAGTATCACATATAATATATGCCCAAGAAGAACCAATAGGAAGAAAATAGCAGAGGAGTATAAACAGAGCTATCGGAGCAGTGTATCAGAAGTCATAGGAGTGAAAAGAAGCCATAGGAGCGACAAGCCAAGACAAAGCAGATCTATCGCATATGCCAAGAGTAAGAGCCATATCAGAGATATTGCATGAAATATCAAAAGGAGAAAAGAACAACACGTAGCGAAGAAAGAGCCAAAAAGAGGAACACATCATCGAAAAAAGAGCTATTAAAAGAGCGAAAGAGTGAAGAGAAGTCACAAGAGCGAGAATCCAAAAGTAAGAGCCATATCGAAGGAAGTAATAAACCATGGGAACCCTTTCGACAATATATAATATCGGTAGTTCTATTTTATGCCATCACTCAAAATCTGCGATTGAGATATATATACGGACCCACAGGACCATTACAATACGTCGTAATACAACATCGCATCTACCACATCGCAAGTCCTTTTAAAGCTATTGTCACATTAAAACACCAATTGCAATAATACATGTGGACCCGAACAAGTTATAGTAACAGCCCTTAATATGACATCGCATCTGCCACATTGCAAGCCTCTTTAAAGCCTTGCCACATTCAAATCCGCCGATTGTGATATGTATGCGGACCCGTTGCACCATTATGATATGTCCTAAAGAAATATCGCATCCATCGCATATTGCAAGTCTTGAAGAGATGTAACGATGGAAGACTGCCGATTGTGATAAGGCTGTGGACCCGACGAGTTTATTAACAACTGCTTAAGATTGTATCGCATCCGCTCTGTTGG
Source organism: Pinus taeda (assembly GCA_000404065.3). Classification (NCBI taxonomy): domain Eukaryota; kingdom Viridiplantae; phylum Streptophyta; class Pinopsida; order Pinales; family Pinaceae; genus Pinus; species Pinus taeda. The sequence continues at coordinate 51,505 of APFE030925269.1, forward strand.
CAGTAGTGGAATCACTATGTTATGTGAAAACTTCCGAAAATTGCAATTACAATTAAGGTGATGATGTGGCTGGTGGGACCACCCATTATATGGTTTTAACTATGTTGATATGTGAATATCGATGATGCTGATATCGAAGGACATAACGCACTTGTAAAATCTTTGATTTTCATGAAAGTTGCGATTGCGGGATTAAAGGAATGATGTGGCACGTGGGATCTCCAATATGGGTATAACCTCTTTTGTGATGCGATTTCCGTGAATGATTAAGTATGTGGATGAAAGGGCCTCCCTGATATAAGTTTAATATGTGACATCATAAGTCGACCTCTCTTCCAAATGAACATGTCTTTTGAGTATTGGTGAACTCGAAGAGACAAAAGGGAGCCGAAGATTGAGAAGTCGAAGGTCGAGAAGCCAAAAGGTCGAGCGAGTGCAGAGGAAGATGAAGATCAAGAAAACACAGAGGAAGCTGAAGATCAAGTGAGCGAAAAAGGAAGCCAAAGGTTAGGCGTATCAGACATCTATAACAAAGAACAAGGAAAGTTCACAACCGGTGAACTGGAAGAAATAGAGAAAGTCGTAGGTCCAGCAGGACAGAAGGAAGCCGAAGGTCCAGTAGGAAAGAAGGAAGCCGAAGGATGAGAAACTTTGTTGATCGGGTTAACCTTTGAAAGGCTTAGACCAATGACGAATTAATCAAGTACATAACACAACCTGAAGAACAATTATGTGAAGGGAAAAATAAAGCTTCATCTGACATCGTTTGAAGGGAGTAGTAGCTAGCACTAGCATTGAAGCGTATGTGAATTTGTTTATGGGAAGTAAGAGATCGCGATAGCAAGAACAGTGAGAAGCAGTCACTCTTGAAACAGTTACCACAACAATAAAGAACAAAGGGTTGAAAACAGAGAATTTCCTTTGTGCAAATATTGAGGGCTTAGTGCAACTTATCAAAGATATCTTGTTGAAAAGCATCAACATATCTTCAAAACATTGTTGGATATCATGATGGCTATTTGAAATCATCATGAGGTAACTTTGCAGACTCTGTGTGGGCAATATGAAGAATTGTGTAGACTCCTTCATATGAAGATGGGTTGTCATTGATGTAGTAGTGAAGGTGTAGATAGATAGAATTCAGTGAAGAAGATGTTGGGAGCAGAGAATTACTACCAAACATATCTAGACAATATCTAGCAGAGGGTTGGAGCCCTTGGGGTTGGTGCCTTGACAAGACAGGGTTGGTGCCTTGGAGATTAGAGCCTCACAAAAAGTCCAAGTTGGTGCTTGGAAACTAGTTGGAGCCCTATATACATTGTACTTGATTTATTGTAAAGATTATAGTAATAAAAGCATTTATTCCTGTTGTTCATTTTGTGTTCTAAATATAAATGATTTAATTGGTAAAAATAACAATTGAAAAGGAATACTGATTCACCCCCCTCTCAGTATTTCCAACACAAAGGAGAGAATAACAAATTTGCAACCTTCAGGGAAGAAGGGAAATTTTGTTGGCTACTATGAAAATTCAAAAGCATTCAGAGTCGATGTACCAAGACAATGATCTATTGAAACTTGCAGGGATGTCATTTTTTATGATGATGCTACTTTCTGGAAGTCTAAAGGATCACACTTAGACTTTGATGATGAGATGTAGGTGGCTCCTAGGAAAGTGGAATCAAAACCAAAAGAGACTAAACCTATGGAACGTGATCCTTTAGGAGAGTGTTGTGACCATCAACAACCCCCTTTTTTATTAGTGTTAGTAATAACAATAATAAATGGGACCCTTCCAAAAAAAATCAAATCTTAGCATTTAATGTTGACTTTTGTTTTTAGAATAATGCAAGATATCAAAGTGGAACTTGCTAAGATATGTAAATTTACCTTTTCATACTCTAAGCGCATAAAACATCACAAACTATGAGTTTCCTTATAAAAAGTGCTACATGACCATAAAACCTAAGAAAAAGCTTTATAACGGAAAGTCTCAAACATTAAGGAGAGCTCAAAAAACCTGCTTTTTAAACAATTATTATCGCATCGCAAAAGGTCACAATGGGCATCCCTTATAAAAGCCACCCCTTAAAAGTTTGATCCGCGAAAATGCGAGATCACAAAGCTTACAACCTCATTGCATTGCAAATTTCAATACCATGGCGTTACTTTATGTAACACAACCAAATATCGCGAAATGCCATAGCCTTTCGCAGATCACATATCGCAACAGCGCAACGTAATGATGGTTATTAACGATAGCAGGTCTTGCGATATTTCGAAGCAAATCGCAAAATCACTTTTATCGCAGATCAAAGGGCTCAGAGTTCTAGGACAGTACTTTCCGACGTTCGATGCAAAGTTATGAACATTAAATTTTAGCTTAACGATCCATTAGTGGTCATTTATTAAAAACGATCTGGATCAGGGTAAAGGACCATTTGACGCAAGTTGATATCTTTTGATATGATTTGGAATTAAAGCTTTTCCATCACCTTCTTTTTGTCTTTCTATTGATTTTTCCTGTGTCATCTTTATCATATCTTTTCTCTCTACTTGCAACTTTAAGAAAGAATACCCAGAGCGTAATATATAAAGAAATGGGGAGAAAAGCAAGGCTCTTGCATCTGAGAAGACAAAAATGACCCCATTATTTACAGACACCACCTGTAGTAGGGATGTAGGGATATCTACCTGAGAAGCTATGTACCAGTTGTTAGAGGAGGAAAACCTGAGAATTATGAAAGTTACAGTTACAACAGATGGATGCGGCTCTTCTGAAGCATCCCTAATTGAGCTTGCATGCTCGTTTCTACACTGCATTGCTGCAAGACCAAAGATACTCCCCTACACTGATATGGTGAAATGGATTATAGATCACGCAGACATATCTGATAGAGAGTTCAAGACGGCTCGCCAGCAAGTCTTGGGGTCCTTTACTCCAAGCAATTTAAGACGTATGTACCACTTGCAAGAACCCCAGGCTAGCTACAACAAGAAATTTGTACAAAAGTTCGCCAAGGAGAACGAAGACTTAGCAGAATGCATAAAGCACTGGTCAAACAATGAGGAAAAATTGAAGAAAGATAAAAATGGTATGTATGCCACTGGTTGTTTTTCTTCTCCTTACTGTTTTGCCACTGCAATGCTATGTAGACTATTTGGGAGACCAGATATCAACAAGTTTTCGTCAAAATGGTTACCTCCATTGGATGCGGCTACCAATGCCACTATAATGGATTGGGCCTAAATTCTATCGGATAATTTAGCCACTACAATTTTAGGATACAGAACTAAAAGAAGCTTTACTTCAAGGGTTTTTACCCTCCATTCCTTCTGAGTGCCTATGTCATGGACGCTATTTGTTTTGTTTTCGATTTCCCTATTATGGGATGGAAGTGGACGGTAAAAAATCCACTTCCCATTCAGGTTTATCACAATGTATTATGGGAATCCAACTTCATCTCACATATCTTCAAGATTTGTCATGGAGTTATGCAAATGCTCTACAACCAAGATGCCCCAAGGTTTTCCCCAGAGGCTGAAGTGGCAAGGTGGTTTGGGGAAGAGTTGTTTACATATATCAGAGTGTTTGGTAGCATTGCTTCACCCCATGTGCTACCTCTTTATGTTCCCGATAAACTAATGGCCAGGGAAATAGCTTATCAGACCTGTGGTGTGAGGGGAATGAGCAAGGTATTGAAAGTCTCCAAGAAGGCCATTTGGCCCTAGTTTCCTATAGTATGCGGAGCCTTTGCATTTCATGACTTAGGTCATGCTTTCAAAGAAGTTGATAATATGTTATGTTTATAACTACCAAAGTTCCCCGAGAGGAAATATGATCCCTTTGGCGTTGTAAGTAATTTTACTACAACGGTTAAAATAAAATTGTTTTCCAATGAAGAAGATCCCTTTGACGATGTCTTTCTGTAGAAAAACACTTTCAGAGAAGTTCTACATATGGCATGAATTTAGTTTGACCAAGAAAAACTCCAAAAGTTTGACAATTACAGAAAACAAAGGTTATCAAAGGTCCTGTTGAACCAATTGCTCACTGAACCAATAAGGGAGCCTACTCCCAGTGTTAGCATAAGTGGAAGTTCAAAAGAGAAGTCTAAAACCAGTTCTGAAAAAGAATCAGTTGAAAAGTCTGATGATCAGTCCAAGAGTGAACACAACAGAAGTGAGTGGTCAATTAAAGGCACAGCTCAATCTACAGAAAAGCTTTACCAACAGGCTTTGTCCAAAACAAGCTGAAGTTCCCACTCCCCTTACAAAGCCAACAAAGCCACTTTTAGTGGATCTAGAAGGGGAATGGGAGAATTTTAATAAGTTAATTAACACTGAAGAACAGAGCACAAAGCCATTGACAAACCCAAAAGAGACAGACATAGAAATGGTGATAGAAGGGGCTATCAATACTTAGGAAACAGAGCATATTCCTGTTGTTCCGTCATCTGAAATTGTACTAAGGATAGAGGAAATTCCTCCTCTAGACGTATTTTATAGTCCTCAACATAAGGTTGTCGTCAGCAGGCAAAGAAAGAAAAGAAAGCTAGATGCCGTGCTCACTCTAGAGGATGAACCTCTGGATGTTATTTGGAAAGACCCCACTACAGACCCCTCGGAAAATCTAACTAGGCTCTCTTAGATCGCAGGAGCATACGCTTCGGCAACAATTGATAAGGCAACAGAGGTTCAATTATTACTTAAGGAGAAAGGGGATAGGATTTTGTAGAATAGCAACTACAACAAGTTAACATCAATCAAGAAGCAGAAACATGGTTAGCAAAACTCCAGCAAGACTTCTAGCAGATGCAATTGGATCATCAAAGCAACTTGGCTAATAAAGAAGAACAGTTACAAGGTATGTTAGAACTGCATAAAGATTATCCCAAAATTGGTGAATTTATCATAGAAGCACTCGCTCTTAATGCCCAACTTTTGCAATAGGAAGAATTACTCTCCTAGAAGATCTCGCAATAGAATTCCCATTGTGAAATGAGCGATAATATTACAAATCAAGCCATAGATTTACGACTTGATTATGATTTAATTTTTAAGAAGGTTTCAGACTTCTTGAACTGGCAGAGATCCGAAGAGGGAAAAAGAGTAGACATGCCCAGAATTGGTGAGTCACATAAAGACATTTTATTTGCGAAATGGGATTCCTGGTTTAAGGAAGCAGAACAAGCGATGGAAGATGCAGCGATAGCAGCGAACAATGTCATTGAGTGGATAAATGAAAATTTGCACAAGGCCAATTTGATATCAGAGACTACCCCAGGATTCCTTCCAAAGGCACAACAACTTCAAACAAAGTGGAAACAAACAGCAGAGGAAAAAACAGAGGCGATTAAACAGGTAAACAGGTTAAACTGGGACACATACTAGCAGTACCTGGTAAAGCCACATAGCTAATGGATGACCCTAAAATGCCTCATAACCTCTGCTGAGAAGATAGTGCCAGCTCTTACCATCGCTGTATTTGCAGGACAATTAAAAGTTGAAGTCGGTCAACCAATGCTCTTGAAACCGATGCTGGATATTTGCGATCTTAAAGGATCAAATGTAGGATTTATCATAGATACAATTTATTTTTGTTTTAGTTTATTTTTGCTTAAAATGAGGCAGGTCGTTTAATCCGCCTCATCTATTTTTGTAATATTTATTTTTAGATTTCATTAGAGTAGTATTTAAATTCCTCTCATGCATTTAGAGAGAGGTCCAGAGTTTTATCAAAGACAATTCTTCAGAACGTGCATTTTGCCCCTCACTGAGGAGGTTTTGATAAAATGAATGGAACGAGATTTATTTTCTATATGTGTTTGATATCTGCTACTGAAATGCACTTTTGTACTCTTAGTGGATGTTAAATTATTGGAAGATAGATCTATATTGTTGCAGCTCATGAGTAGAACTTATTACCAATGGTATTTTTATCTCGTAATACTTTTTACTTATGTGCTAAATGATAAATAATTTTCAGTTATTGATATATGAAAGTTTGAATGTTTAGTTGTCATTATTGCGCTTCTGTATGATGATAACTTACTTTTTTATGCTAAATATATGAATAACTCTTATGCGATATATTTCTCATAATTGTTTCGGCTAACTTTTTATACGAAACAATCATTTCTAATGGATTCTTTTCTCGTGGTGATTGAATGATTTTCATTAGCAATTGCTGTCAGAAATGATTTTAGATTGCATAAGTAAATGTTACTCCCGGGACAGTTTAGAGTTAGATGTTTTCTTTGATTAAAATAGATTGCATATGATAGTTAAAAGATAGATTAGATTTAGAACAAACATTCACCCCATAAAACCCCAAGAGAGAAAAACATCATCCCATTAGCACACACACATCATAAACAGATTGGGAAACTAGTCCTATCATCCCCAGTCGGAGCCACTATTCCAAACGGAAAAGGAGCTGCATTAAGGTCTAGACCGGGTGGTTATCCCCCTTGTTGGAGACACGATTTTTTGAGTCTTCAACATATTTGATGCTAGAAGGAGGGCCTGACTGTGAATGGCAAGTAAATCTACATCTTCACGCCATTCTAAGAGTAAAACTCCCTCACCATCACCCTCAACTTCTCGTTCGCATTCTAAATCTTCCATCACTGAACCAGAAATTGAAAAGAAAAATATAGAGTACATTACTGAAATCCCAAGCAAGTTAGATCATTCTTCTTCAGATCCACTTGAGTTACAAACTTTAATTCATAAGTTACGGGAATTTACCTATCTCAAGAAGAATCTGAGTTTTCCCAAGGTAGTGTCACTTGTCATCTGACCCCGTCTCAATGACTGACTAGAGCACAAAGCGAAAAATTAGGAATCCCACCAGTTGAGTTTCCTTTACCAAGTCGTAAGAAAGCTAGGAAAACACTAGTAGAATCTCATAGTGAGGTTCTATCATCATCTTCGTCTACCATCCCATCCATATCATCACAAGTTCATTCATCCATTCCACAACTCCAGATCATGGTTCACATTGGTACAGGAGCAACATCCTCCTCTACCCAACCACCTTCAACTACTGCCACCCCTCCTCCTACTCATACTCCAACAATGGCAGGAAATCCACCACCAAGGCCATGGGCCAATCCAAGAGTTGTAAGAATGCCTGCACCTTTATTGCAATTACCAGCTCATCCTGAGAAATGGCTTCCCAAGTTTAATCGTGACAATGGCCTATCAGCCGAAGAGTGTTGGCATTATGATACAAGTGTTGTCCTTGATGGCAACTCACTCAGAGACAGGTACAGGTGATGGCATCTTAATCAGAGGACAGATCTTAATACAGCAGGATAGAAAGAGAAAATATATACACGCAGGTTCGCTATATACCAAGTCGCGTGTACACGCAGGTTGGCTTCAGTAAAAGCACGTGTATGTGGAAAACTTATCTTTGGTCCGTGGCGGTTATTCCTTGGAAGTTGTGCCTATGGTTTTGGACCATGGTGTCTCGACGGATGTGTTGATCCCTAGTTTTGAGTTGATGGTATTGGTTTGTTATGGTTTTGGACCATGGTATTGAGCAAAGCCTAAGGCTATATAAGGAGAAGATCATTAGGCAAAGAGAGTGCAATGGGTGTCTGATGAAGTGAGAAGATCTGGTATTTGCTGGTTATCTGTTTGGGATGCTTGGCAAGGGTCGGATCTGATAGCGAAGGCATAAGTAATTATTTCTAGATCTTCACGCGGGTTTCCTTTGGAGAAAGCGCGTATACACGCGGTTTTGGTACAGTGAAGTAGCGTATGCATAATAAGATTTGATATTTCAGGTTGCTGTTGATTCTAGTGGTTGTTGCAGAGTTCTGGGCTCTGGTTTGGGCTCTGTGTTCTTGATGACAGGGTTTCAGTGATTCAGTGTTGGGTTGTTTGATGAACTATGATGCAAATATAAGTTGATGATTGTATTGCAGTAATGTTTGTTTTGTACTCTTGGATCCAGTCTGAAAATTGATGAAACGTGGTCCCTGAATGAAAGAAGGTTGTAGCCTTCTATAGGGTCAGCACCTACGTACTAGTAAATGGATCAGCTAGTACAAGAGCTAAGAGGGTTGTAGCCCTCTGCATGTTGTAGCCTGCATACTGGTAAAGGACTGCACCAGTACATTGTAAAAGAGGTTTCTTAGTAAAGAAGAAAGAAACGAATTGCAGCAGGTGGTTTTCACCCACATTGGGTTTCCACCTTCTATCATGGTGTTCATGTGTGTGGCTTTTGTGTGATGTTCTGTTCTGTTATACTGCACCTGTTAACTGTTGATATGGTTAATAATGTTCTGATGCATCTACTGAAGATTAAGCTAACTGAATTATAAGATCTCTGGACATACGCAAGTTGCATTAGACACAGTAGCGTGTACACGCGGGTTAACTTAATTAAAGTAGCATATATGTTTCTGTGTATGAAATTGGAAAGGTTTTACTGATCTGACAATACTGATTCCCCCCCCCCCCCTCTCAGTATTATTTCCAACAAAGAGCACATAAATAATTTCATGCTATCTATTAATTTAAATGGAGTAACAGAAGAGGACGCAGTTGTATGATTATTCTCTTATACTTTACAAGGAGCAGCAGGATCATGGTACTTTTCGTTACCATCAAGCTCCATTAATAATTGTGATACTTTTCAAGAGCAATTTTTAACAAAATTTGGAGATGATCGATCTACAACAACCTTAATAAATGACCTCTCCAATTTAAAAGACGAACCAAGAGAACCAATTAAGAATTTCAATTCTCGCTTCATAAATTATTAAACAAAATACCAACAGTGTCGAAGCTTAGCAACGAAGTCCAAAATGAATGGTATATTTCCTCTTTGCCTTTAAATTCAGCCATCTTTGTAGATAGGGCTTCCAAGCCAACATTAGCTGAAAATATGAAAGAGGCGATAGCTGTAGAAATGTATCCTAGCTGTAGAAAAGAAAAACGCTGTAGATGAAAGAAAATCTAAAAAGGTATCTTTTAAAGATGATTCTAAGAAAAAACAATCAAAGGACCCATTCGACTTGGAAGGGTTACAAATTTTTTTGGAAATTATGTCCAACGAAATGGTTGATATTAAGAAACAAGTAGCATAAACCTCTTCCAAGAAACCTTATAAACCCTTTAAAAGAAATCCTTTAACTAATCTGAAACCTCCAAATGCTATAATATTAAGAAACAAGTAGCAGAAACCTCTTCCAAGAAACCTTATAAACCCTTTAAAAGAAATCCTTTAACTGATCCAAAACCTCCAAATGCTATAACAAATGCAAAATCAAAAGGGGAAGAGGAAGAAGTTTCAAATGAGGAACAAACTGATGATGATGAAGTTGTAGAACTCCAAGGAATGTGGGACTTCATTCTTCGGATGAAGAAGATCAAGATTCATTACTGGTTACTACCAGAAGTAGAAATCAACTTGATCCTCCACAATCTAGTGCTAAACAAAAAAATTAAAACCCGACTCCTAAGGATAAAATCGCAGGTAAGAAATCCTCACCAAAGGCTACTCAAACAAACCCTGTCCAATCTGATTTAACAAATCCATCTAAAATGCTTATCATCTCTGATGAAATGGAGTATAACATTGTTGAAGACATGAAGAAAACTAGGGCTAATATTACTTTTCATGAGCTCAACAAATTAGAGCATGAATAGAAATGGCTCTTAAAAGAGCTGCATGCAGTAACTATTGCGCCTCTACATGCAGCGGTAATTTTTCAAGCTACTCATGAAATGGGAAGACCTCTGACTGGCATGTCGAATAAAGTCAATCCAAATGACATTGCTTTGATTGGAGGAAGGTCAAAATCCCATACTTTGCCATTTCTCCTTACCTTTGAAGTTTTCAATAAAAATTTGCATAACTTTCTGGTAGATTCTGGTGCTTCATCTAATATTTTTCCTAAGACGGTTTGCGCAAAGTTAAATGTCCAACCTCAGAAATCTGCAGTGCACATAATGTAGCTGGATCGGTCTTAAGTAAAGGTTATCAGTGAGCTTAATCAAGTAACCATAAGGCTTTTATCAAACCCAAAGGTATGTCAAGTCATTGATATACTTTTCGCAGACATTCCTGAATTTTATGGATTAATCCTTAGCAGGGATTGGTTAGAGAAGCTTCACGGTTACTTTGCGATCGACTGGTCTCATATGTGGCTCCCTTACAACGGTAAACCAAATCAGATCAAGGTTGAAAGGGAAAGACACCAAAAGTATATAGTGATAGAGTTAGAAGGAGAAAACAAGCCTGTAGCATACAACAACAACATAATTGGAAACTATTTTGTTGATTCGTTCTTAGGGAATTTCAATGCTCATACTTCACCTTTTTTAGAAAATTCTGTTTTATCTCAGATAGAAAATTTCTCTCAAATAGACACTTCTAGATGCATTGATTTTGTAGATATACCTGTAAATAAAAGTTTGTTTTGGAAATTATTTTTTGATGGTTCTAAGTCTAATGATGGAGCAGGAGCAGGTTGTATATTAGTCAATCCAAAAGGAGAGAAAACCATACTAACATGTAGACTCGAGTTCAATTGCATGAACAATATTGCTGAATATGAAGCATTATTCCAAGGGTTAGACAAGGCAATTGGGCTTAATATCAAATACCTGTAAGTATTTGGAGACTCTGAGATTGTTATTAAGAAGGTAAGAAATGCTATACATTGTTTGTCAGGGCACTTGAAGCACTATCAATCATTAGTACAATACCTAACTTCACATTTTATAGCATTTAATATTTCATCCATTCCAAGACTCCAAAACGCTAGTGCTGATCTCCTTGCTAATATAGCTTTCAAGCTTATTCCATCAGAGGACTATAGCCCAGACAGATTTTCAATTGAATTAATCTTTAGACCCTCCATTCTTAATAACATTACCAATTGGAGAGTTTTCAACAATGACCCTGATATTGTAAGTTTTCTGACTTCAGAAGGCTCTTACAATAATTAAATAATTGATGAAGACCAACAGGACAAGCAGCTGGAACAAGGAACAACAATAACACTATACCCAAATCCATAGTCAAGTTGGAGGACTTATATGGCTTAAAGGGCAGATTCAAACAGTCCACCAATTCAAAACTTCTAAGTTGAACTCTGAGATATGAATTGGTGAATCTAGGGACTGATATAAAACCACAAAATATCAACTTAGGTCTTGGCCTAACATCCAAGGAAAAATCAACTTTCATTCGATTGTTGAAACAATACAAGAGTGTCTTTGCCTAGAATTACGATGATCTTAAAACTTACGACAATTAGATTATACAACATACAATCCCGATGATCTCTGATGAAAAGCCTGTCCAACAGAAATTGAGGAAAATCCATCCTAATTTGGAAAACCAGATTAAGTCTGAGTTGAACAAATTACTAAAAGCCAATATTATTTTTCTTGTTAGGCATTCCAGATGGGACTCCAACCTCGTCCCAATCATAAATAAAAATAGAGATATCCGGATTTGTGTTGACTTTCGAAACCTCAATAAAGCTTGCCAAAAGGAAAATTTTCCACTACCCCCTGTGGAATAGATATTACAATCGGTTGTAGGGTCTGAACTAATGTCCTTTCTAGATGGCTTCTCGGGGTATAATCAAATCTTAGTCCACTTGGATGATCAATTGAAAACTACATTTAGAATGAAATGGGGCACTTACGTGTATCAAAAGATGCCATTTGGGCTGATCAATGCCGGTGCCACGTTTCAAAGGGCCATGGACATTGTGTTTAAAGGATTAGTGAATAAGTCAGTGGTGATTTACTTAGATGACATAATAGTGTATTCTAAAAAATGCAGTAATCATCTCAAAGACTTAAAACAAATCTTCCAACGATGTCAAAAATATGGGATCTCACTTAATCCAAAAAAATCCTTTTTTTGCAGTAAGTGAATGAAAGCTTCTCGGATTCGTAGTGTCTAAATCTGGAATTCATATCGATCCAGATGGGATTAAGGAGATTTCTGAGATACCATTACCCCATAACAAAAAAGCAATGCAGTCTTTCCATGGTCAGATCAATTTTGTTAAAATATTTGTCCCTGACTTCTCGAGAATTGTGTCACCTCTCCAAGCCATGATAAATAAAAACTCTCTTCAAATGGGGTCAGGCTGAACATGAAACATTTGGCTTGATAAAACAAGCAATTATAAATGTTGTTAAATTGGCAACTAGGGCCAAACTCCATGTGGGTCAGCTTATTTATGGTAGCTGATATTTTTATTGGATCTCTCTCTTTGAGAGGTGTAGGATTGATCTAAAGATCAACTAGTTCCGATAAGTATTTATGGAGATATGAATTTATTTTGATTATAGATTTATTATCTAGCCGACCAGCAACTTATGTAGGCTCAAGAAGCCCAAACGTCATGTCTATTCAACCTATATGTTTTGGTATAAATAGAAGAGGATTTGAAGTCATTTTGACACTCTTCATCTGATCTCCTCTCCACATCTGGGTTTTTGGAGAAGGAGAAAATGCTAAGAGTATTTTCTATGATGCCCTGGCCACAGTAGCATAATGATCTAAATCTAAACATTGCTATGGAAGAAACCCTAGAATATGTCATCAAATACACAACAATAGGAAGGTTCAAGATCTCATAACGCAATCCAAGAAGAAACCTATGCAACAGGCATCGTGTAATCTGGGCAGCCATGGCATTATGGTGAAACGCAGTAGCATTATGGTGAAACACAGTCTTGGAAATGTCAAGATTGAAGCAGAAGTCAACGTGATGAAAATGCCGCAGATAGCGTAGGCCTGTTCATGCAAAGAAAACCTACGTGGATGTGATACGTGGATTTGGCAGCGTAGAAGATACACACTGTTCTCAGAGGTTAATAGAACCCGCAACAACGTACAACTCATTCATGGCACGTGATATATGTGGATCTGGCAACGTAGAAGATACACGTTGAGGTTAACGCAGATATAAAACCCACAGCAATGCAACGCATTCATGGCACATGATATATGTGGATCTGGCAGCGTAGAAGATACACGTTGAGGTTAACGTAGATATAGAACCCGCAACAATGCAATGCATTCATGGCATGTGATATATGTGGATTTGGTAGTCAACACGCAGATCATTCAACGTAATGCCTGGAGCAGCCGTAGTCATAAAGCTATATATGCACAAACAATCATACGTTGTAACACAGCGTGGATGGTATATACGCTGTCATGCACAACATTACCATGCAGTCATATACGCATATGGGAATGAAGTTATAGTGGCCACACAATCATCGTAGTCATATATATACATTGTGTATGGAATGGGACGCCATCATATATACACGCTTGATAATATATGGAACGCAACACTGGTCATATCCATACACAGTCATGGACATATGCAACCTTGATACACAACCAACCCTATACGGAAATAATATAGCCTAGCTACTTTGCTAGGCTGCAAGCCATAGCAAGCAGCTAAGGCTGATATGTGTATGAACTCCATAATGAAGCAACAGAAGGATAAACATGGGCAGTCTTATGAGCAGCATGATCATGATAAATGGGTAGTATGATGAAATCATGAAGCAGCACAACACATGGGAAACATGAAGTATGCGGTCATGGAAAACTTGATGTATGGGCATCGCACTGATCATGAGCAACATGATGGTGCTACACAGTGAGGTGAAACAGATGAATGAAATGGATAGGTGAAGCCGTCACCTAGGAGAATCAGTTGAAGAAGAATGTCTTCAACTGATCTCATGTATCATTGTTATAGGAGATGATCTATGCTCAGATCTAGATAAGTCAAATTATTGACTTCTGATTTAAATGTACAATCTCTCTCACTTTCTCTACTGAACTTTGAAGAACATAAAAGAAGAATTGATCAAGGGTTTCCCCACACATTGTGGGGTTTGTCCCTGGCTTGCGCCACATCATGTGTCCTCTTGTCTTGGCTTGTCTTATGTGATTTATATTTATGTTCTATCTATAGTTTACTTTATGCTGATGTGATTGCTAATATGGAAAAGAAATTAATAAATTGCTCTAGCATAGAACATTCCTAAAATTAACATGGAATTGGAGCTGAGGTGAAGACAATGTCCAAGCAAGAGTGAAAGAGCAATCACCGAAGACAATTGGGACAAGACAGAAGGATCAATGGGTTCCTCATAATTCACCTAGAGTGAAGTCAAAGCAGAGAATGTTATCAGAATGACGTAGCAGAAGTTTTTGATGGCCTACCTAAAGATCTAGGAAGTTCGGATCTAAGGGTGGAAGGAAAGGTAGATGTCTTGATGATAAGCTTGGCCCTTATGCGAAGGAGTGTCCAAATGACAGAGATGTAGGTCATCAAAGACACGGTCGACTCTTCAAGGAAGCAAGGAACCCCAGTAATGGAAGTCGAAGGTTCTAAGGTGACATTCGTCAATAGAAAGGTATGTGTTTGAAAATAGAATTTTCAAAGATGCTTTTGAGTTCAGCGATGTATTAAGTTACAGGAAGTCCACTGGGGACCATGTCCATTGACACATAGCACCAGAGGTCTATGAGTCAGATGGTGACAGGGAAGTCTGAATTCAAAAAGAGCATGAAAGTACATGTCTGAGATGTACCGAAGGAAAATCTTACAAGGGGACCATCCCCCTCATGTAGTAGGTCCACAGGTTTGAAACAACTCGTGGAATTTGAGATTCATGAACGGGAATCTCATGTATGCAGGTGGAAGAAAGCCCTCTATGGCTTGAAGCAAAACACCTCGGGCGTAGTATGAGAGGATTGATAGCTGTTTGATGAAGCTGAGATTCACTAAGGAGTGAAACCGATCCAAACCATTATTCGAAGGTTGTGGATGATAGACCTCTCATACCGACATCTTATGCGGACGAACTATTTCTGACAGTTGCAGACCCTCTCATTTGTAGAAGTAAGAGGGAGTTGGATTCCAGACATATGTTTTGCAGGGAGCTCATATTTGGTTGAGCCTCACTAGATTGGTGCCAAGAATCTTCTGAGATGTCTTCAGGGCACAATCTCTCATGGATTGAGATACACTACCGGAAATATGAAACTACATGATTATTCGAATATTGATTGGGCAGATAGTGTGGAGGATCACTGGAGCACTTCTTAGTGCTATTTCTCTTTGGATTCTGCTTCGATATCATGGATGAGCAAGAAGCAGAAGTCGATTGTTATAAGCACTGCCGAGACCGGATACATATCTACGAGTATGATCTCGTATGAAGCTGCCTGGTTGGGGAAGCTGTTCAGTGAGTTGTTTGTACACATGATGAATACCATTGTGATTCTCTGTAACAACTAAAGGTGGGATGCGATTATTGAGGAATCCCGTATTCGACGATTGCTCCAGCAGATAGACATTAGATACTGCCTTATCTGGGATACGTCAAGTCGATGAGCAAGGAGGCTCCATCACATTAAGATGATGGACAGGTCGATACACTTTGTCAAAGCCCCGGGGAAAGATCAAATTTTTGATTTTTCCAAACGAATTGGAGTCGTCAAGAAACCCTTGTACAAGGGTCCTGCATGTTGCATACATTGAGCTTTGGGAGCTCTGGGGGCTTGCGGTTCTTACTAGAGCAACGCACATTGACAGGGTGATTCACCCTCCCCTGGTGGTGCGCACTGGGACAAGATGATTCGCTCTCTTGTGGGACAAGATAATTCGCTCTCTTGTGGAACAGGATGATTCGCTCTCCAGTGTAGCAGGATGATTAGTTCTCCTGTGAGGTCTGGATGATGTGTTCTCCATGAAAAATGTAGCAGGATGATTAGTTATCTTGTGAGGCCTGGATGATGTGTTCTCCATGGCGATTGTAGCAGGATGCTTAGTTCTCCTGTGAGGATAGGATTTATTAAGTTCTCCTGTCGAGACATCCTACCCATGTAGTCTAGGATTCATGGGAAGTACCTCTCATCTGATCAATGAGCAGGGAAATGAAGATAGGGACCATAGTAGTACCAATGGACGCATCACTGTATCTACCGTACTCCCTACGCTAGGATGGTCTTGATTGATTTGAGATTAATGATATTGGTCTGGGACTAGGTTGTACCTACTATGACGCTGACTTCGGGTCGGTTGAGACTGGTTTGGGACCAGTGGTACATACTCTGATACTGACTTCGTGTCAGTGTAGGACTGGTCTGGGACCAATGAGAGTGATACATACTATGACGCTGACTTCAGGTCAGTTGAGACTGGTCTGGGACTAGTGGTACACCCTCTGAGCCTACGATACTGTTTTGGGACCAGTGGTAGGAGTGGTACCCACTATGATGTTGACTTTGGGTCGGTTGAGACTGGTCTGGGACCAGTGGTACGCACTCTGAGACTGACTTCGGGTCAGTGGAGAATGGTATGAGACATTCTCGATCAATTCTTCTTTTTCATAGTTCAACAGAGCTAAGCTAGAGCAGAGCAGAGCTGAGCAGAGCAGAGTAGAGCTAGCAGAGCTAGCAGAGCCAGCAGAGCTGAGCAGATCAGAGCAGAGCCAGCAAAGCTAATCAGAGTTGAGCAGAGCCAGCAGAGCTGAGCAGAGCAAAGTAGAGCTAGCAGAGCTAAGCAGAGCAGAGCAAATCCAATAGCGCTGAGCAGAGCAGAGCAGAGCCAACAGTGCTGAGCAGAGCTGGGCAGAGCAGTGCAGGGCACTGATGGAAGAGGCAGTACAATCGGACTTATGGATTAGCGGATGGAGTTCTCCCTAGTTGAGAGGGAGTGTTAAATTGGCAACTAGGGCCAAAATCCATGTGGGGCAGCTTATTTATGACAATTGATATTTTTATTGGATCCCTCTCATCAAGAGGTGTAGGATTGATCTAAAGATCATCTGATTCCGATAAGTATTTATGGAGATATGAATTTATTTTGATTATAGATTTATTATCTAGCTGACTAGCAACTTATGTAGGCTTAAGAAGCCCAAACATCATGTCTATTCAACCTATACATTTTCGTATAAATAGAAGAGGTTTTGAAGTCATTTTGACACTCTTCATGTGATCTCCTCTCCACGTCTGGGTTTTTGGAGAAGGAGAAAAAACTACGAGTATTTGCTATGATGCCCTAGCCGCAGTAGCACAATGATCTAGATCTAAACACTCTATGGAAGAAACCCTAGAAGATGTCGCTAAATACACAGCAATAGGAAGGCTCAAGATATCATAATGTAGTCCAAGAAGAAACCTATGCAACAGGCAGCGTATAATCTGGGCAGCCATGGCATTATGGTGAAATGAAATTATGGTGAATGCAGTAGCATTATGGTGAAATGCAATTATGGTGAACATAGTAGCATTATGGTGAAACGCAGTCCTGGCAATGTCAAGATTGAAGCAGTAGTCAACGTGATGAAAATGCCGCAGATAGCGTAGGCCTGTTCATGAAAAGACAACCTACGTGGATGAGATACGTGGATTTGGCAGTGTAGAAGATACACACTGTTCTCAGAGGTTAATAGAACCTGCAACAACATACAACGCATTCATGGCACGTTATATATGTGGATCTGGCAGCGTAGAAGATAAACGCTATGGTTAACGCAAATATAGAACCCGCAGCAATGCAACGCATTCATGGCACGTGATATATGTGGATCTGGCACCGTAGAAGATACACGTTGAGGTTAACGCATATATAGAACCCGCAGTAATGCAACGCATTCATGGCACGTGATATATGTGGATCTGGCAGTCAACACGTAGATCATTCAACGTAATGCCTGGAGCAGCTACAGTCATAAAGCTATATACGCACAAACACTCATACGTTGTAACACAACGTGAATGGTATATATGCTGTCATGCACAACATTACCACGCAGTCATATATATACATTGTGTATGGAATGGGGATGCCATCATATATATATATATATATATATATATATATATATATATATATATATATATATATATATATGCTTGATGATGTATGGAAACGCAGCACTGGTCATATCCATACACAGTCATGGACATATGCAGCCTTGATACATAGCCAACCCTATATGGAAATAATATAGCCTAGCTGCTTTGCTAGGCTGCAAGCCATGGTAAGCAACTAAGGCTGATATGTGTATGAACTCCATAATGAAGCAACAGAAGGATAAACATGGGTAGCCTTATGAGCAGCATGATCATGATAAATGGACAGTATGATGAAATCATGAAGCAGCACGACACATGGGCAGCATGAAGTATGCGGTCATGGACAACTTGATGTATGGGCAACAGAGTGATCATGAGAAGCATGATGATGCATGATGCAGCATGATGGTGCTAGATAGTAAGGTGCAACAGATGAATGAAATGGATAGGTGAAGTTGTCACCTAGGAGAATCAGTTGAAGAAGAATGTCTTCAACTAATCTCATGTATCATCGTTATAGGAGATGATCTATGCTCACATCTAGAAAAGTCAAAGTATTGACTTTTGATGTAAATGTATAATCTCTCTCACTTTCTTTACTAAACTTTGAAGAACATAAAATAAGAATTGATCAAGGGTTTCCCCACACATTGTGGGGTTTGTCCCTCGCTTGCGCCACATCCTGTGTCCTCTTGTCTTGGCTTATCTTCTGTGATTTATATTTATGTTCTATATGTAGTTTACTTTATGCTGATGTGATTGCTAATATGGAAAAGAAATTAATTAATTGCACTATCATAGAACATTCCTAAAATTAACAAATTCCTCATTGCTAGTGACTCCAAACTTTTATGATCCTTTCACTTTATATACATTTGCCTCTGAGAAATCGTACACAGAAGTACTCACACAAGCCAATCAAGACAAAGCCGAAGCCCGGTATTCAAAACAATCAAACAATTTAGACCCTTCCTTCTCAAGACTCATACGAAAATAATAGTACCATTTCCAGCGGTAATAAATCTTTTGGTACAGAAAGATGTGGGCGAAAAGAGGGAAAATTGTGTCACGGCGCTGCAAGAATATGATGCTGAAATTAAACCAACAAATATTCAAAAAGGTCAAGGTTTTTGCAGGATGTTGGCTGGAGCATCGCACATATTAGAAACGCAGTCTTCGAACAGTGAGGTACAAATGTACAAGGTACGTCTAAATGACACTCAATCGAGGTATACTGATATCATGTTCTACTTAAAAAACGGATATGCTTCTCCACATTTGAATCATACAAAGAAAAGAGCCTTGAGGCTTGTTATAGACATATTTGGGCACTGCAACCCCAATCTTATATGTCCATTAACCAAGGGATTCTAAGTCTCTAAAAGTGTTGTTTCATACCCTAAAGGAACAAGGTCAGCTGATTACATCATCTCCCAGAAGTTCTCCATGAAAAACTGCTCAAAATTGGTAAAAAATGGACCACCTCACCTGCTCCATGGTCAAAGTACGGGCATCCCACCTAATGCACATAGGGGGTGCGATGCATACTGAAAATCCCTTCTATGGGGTGTAATGGGCGAGAATAGACAAATGGCAGAGACAGTTTGCAAGGTGGATGATCATGGAATCTTCTAGAAACTTCTCCTGTGACACTTGCCTCTCTGAACTTGCCCAGGGATGAGTAATAGATCATGAAATCCCCAAGTGGAATTGAGAACTATTAGATAAATGACACTAATCAAAAACCCAGAAGTTGACTCACCCACCTGCAAACATCTATATATGGATCCTTCATCCTAGAGATCTAGAGGCTGGAATTTTGCATCTTGTAAGGAAGTGTTGTTGGTTTCTTTGTGGAACATCATAAGGTTGGGTGATCTAGCTTTTCATGAGGTGAAGAAGGGCTTTCATGCTAGGAGGATGGCGCTGGGTCAGATCAATGGGTTGTAATCCTCTCTTATACTACTTCTATCAATAAAGCTATTTGAGTTTTCCTCCATATTATTGTATGTCTGAGTTGATATATGCATTTGTATGGTCAATATATATCTGATCCTATATTGTTTATGATTGTAGATCTCTATGCTTTGATGGTATTATGTTGCTTTTAATCTATAGGTGTTCTTTGAAGCGGGACAAGCGAGGAAGGAGCAGCAAAGATCTGTTAAAGGGGAGAGGAAACAAGCAAGGAGCCAAGCGAAAGACTGAGGTTGGTACTCTCTGCTTCTCTCTCATTTACTTCTCATAAAGGAAAGCACAAGTAATTTTAGTTTGTTTGTTTCTAAGATAGCTACCCATCTTAGTGGGACTAGCAGCTCTGAATGGACACTATTTTTCCCGATTAAAAAAGGGTGACTCCGCTAGGGAGCGAATAACTTGTTTGCTTGTTCCTAGTTTGTTTACTTTATAAACTACAGACGGAGCTTGAAGTTTTGCCAGCTAGCCTTCGAACTGCTTTTGCTATGCAGCTGCAAAAAAGATAAACGCTGCTTCAGTCAATCTCCGAGTTAGTTTATGAATTAAACATATGACTTGCAAACATTCTAAGTGCCCTGGTGGTGGCTCAAGTAACCTCATTAGATCAGCCCCTATGTTTTGTATTTACTGACTATCATTAGCTTAGCCTAAATCCCTGAACTAAGCTGCAAACTGTGACCAAAAACAAATTTAAAGTCTCGTTCCTGGACCATCGCTCTGTCTCCTTTTGACAGTCTTGATGCATCACACCTCCCGTAGGTGAGATGCATCCCTGTTTCCATGTGTTACAAGTGCGATGATCAGATAAGACTGTTTTTGCCTCCATATTTTGGTTTTTCTTCATTCTCTTCAGCTTTATTCAGGAGTTTTGCTATCTGTGATCAGTATACCACTGTTGAAACTCCCTTCCTTTGCATTATTCAGCTTCCATTGTACAAAGAATTGTGAATGTTTTTATGTATTTTTCGCCATTTACAGTTCTCCTTTACAAACAATACCTTAATCGAACTATCTTATTTTGATTTGAAAGTGTCGCAAGTGTCGTTTTCAGTGAAAGAAAAGAATCCTCCTCTTTTTGATAGTCGATTACACTGTTACTCTTGTATTTGATTTGAATTAATAGTATTTCAAGTGTCGAAAGCAATTTTCAATTCAAAATCGTAAAGTGTCGTCCTTATCTTCCTTTCGTCTTTTGAAAAGAAAATTGTTAGTACTGTCGCTTTGAAAAGATAATTCAGATTTGTGCTTAGCATTCTTTTTGTCATTCACACATTAAGAAAGCAGAAAACAAATACATGCATGTGCATTTGCATTTTTACTGCTTGTGGAAATTGATTTAGGACAGTGCATCTTAGTGTGTGCTCTCTGCTCTATGTTGAAAGAATTTCGCTTCTCTTTCCTTAGTAGCTAGGATTTTCATTGCAAAAAGAGAAAGTAAATGTCTATTTATCATCTTAGATTTCATATTTAGGAGTTGTATATCTACATCACGCGGTGAACCTTAAAGGCAAACTTTTTAAGAAAGATCAACTAAAAAATAAATTATAATGAACATAAAAATTCTTTGGAACCTAACGCACAACATTTAGAAGTCTAGGTTAAAGACATATTCCGGTATCGTAAAGCCTGGTAACTATCGCTTTCATCATAGGTTGGGTGATTCATCCTCTTTGAGATGACAAGTGCCAGTACGGACTTGTGCTCCCACGTACCGTCGAGTATATATTGGGAGACCACAATATGCTACATCCTTTATCCTTAGGAAGTTGTGTCTGCCGCCCTATCGATCGCAATGCACTGAACAAAACATTCCGGAAGATTGACTGCCATACCGTAAAAAGTATTCTGCAGTTTTGCGATTGGTTTGGTAATTCCTTTGTCTAGATTTCCAGAGTAGTCACTTTCGTTCCTTTTCAGACTCCTTAAAAGAAAAGGTCCATCTAAGCACTTTTCACTTCAGGCTCATTAAAAATCGAAGGCAACTAGAGTCATCTTTAGCTTTTTCTCGACTTTTAAAAATTGAAAAAGCAAGTTGTGTCAAAGTGTCATAAAATTCTTTTAATTCGGAATAACATTTTCCCCTTTTTATTTTGAGTTGATCAAGTAATTCGCAATCATGGAAGAAAATCAATCAAAACCCTGTCGTTCGTGGAGACTAACGAGTCAACTGTCTTTGACTCTGGAAATGAAACCATTCCGAGCCAAACGAACTCATTTAACTGGGTCAAAGTCTCCTGGTTTGTTTGAAACTTGTGTTCCAACATCCTCAGAGACTCCAGTTACTCCAACTATTTATGGTATCCCTGCCTCTACAGAAGAAGTTCCGCAGTTACAAGCGGACATTAGAACTGATCCTAGTGTAATAGTAAACACTTCTATTCCTGAACCAACTGCATTTGGGGTTGATTCAGAAGGTGTTACCCCTCCGGCATCTGTCGCTGCAGAGTCTATACCTTCTTCGGCACTAGAAATATTTTACAGACCTGACGATCTTCCTCTTCCACTCGGACTGATTGTTATAGAAGAGATTATGGAGGATCTTCCGTCTAGTACTCCATTGCATTTTTGAACTGGGATCCACCTATATCCTTCTACTTCAGAAGTTAGTCTCCCTTCATTGCAAGTTCCTGTAGAATCGCTAGGAAATCTTTTGGATAGACTCAATATGTCTGAACAACCATCGACATCTAGGACTATGTCATCCGACATAGTAACAGCAGAACCTCCTGCCGCCACTCCAACAATGTTCGCTGGTATACCATCTATCCCAACTAGCTCTCAACTGCTAGATGAAGTCCACCCAGAGACTATTTCGACAGTATGGTCTGTTCCCGTTTGTTTGTTCGGAATACTATCTGGAATTTCTTATGTTGAGTCTCAACAAATTTATCCTTTGCAACAATATCAATTTGGGCAGTCCGGTCTCCAAAGGCCAATCTTTCCTTTGAGCACTGGATTCCCACCATATGGGAGGCAGTATGCCCTTTCATTGTTCCCTCCAGGAGAACAACCACATGAAAGTTCACAACAAAATTCGGGTCAAGCTGGAATTACATCCAGTGGTTGGGTGCCAATATTGCCTCAACAGCCAAGAGTTGTATATTCAATGGAACCAAGTCTATCTGTTCTAAATATCCCCACTACACCGGCTATTGTGATGGTGTCGCAAGTACAAGCATTTCCTGTTGTATTCCAACCGCAAGTTTCTCAGGTCATAATACAACAGCCTCTTGTCTCCACGACACAACCGCAATCGCTAATTAGTGGCTCCTTAACTGGAACGACTCAAGCTCAAACGGGTACTATTACCCCTCATCTTGGTTAGATAGGCAGTATTGGACAACAACAAATGGCTTCACAACCATGGCGGGTACAATATCAACAACCGAAATTCCAACAAGCTTATCGAGGACCTGAACAACAAATCTTTGCGGGTAATGGGCAGCTGTATATTCAAAACAATCACCATCAATCATATCATAATGGTTATGCCCATCAACCTTATCAAAGTTATCAGCATCAAATACATTATGCTGGTATGCAAAGACCCACTGCTCAGGCGATCCCATCTTCTCTTGGGTATGCTCTGCCAAACCTGAATCAACAGTTGCCCTTCGTAGCATCTTTAGAGTTACCAGATCTGAATCGGCTAACAAATGATCCAATTGCTTATGCCCCTTGGTGGCCAGCGATTCCTCATAAACTTCCGTCAGATATTCCTAAATTCAATGGAAATCCGGGTGAAGATCCGTCGAGTCATGTGATGACCTTTCATCTGTGGTGTTCGTCCAACACTCTCAATGATGATTCGATTAGGCTTCGCCTTTTTAGTGAACGTTAATTGGTCCGGCAACAAAATGGTACATCAAATTGCCTAGAGCTTCATTCGATAGCTTTAGCGCCCTCACCACCACCTTTTTAACCCATTTTCAGTTACCGATGAGGTATGAAACAGGAACAGAACTTCTTACCAATTTAAACAGACAACAACCACTCACATATCTGATCATATTCATGAGTGGCGGCATCGTCATCGAATGGTGAAAACATATGTTCTTGATCAGATGCTAGTTGAATGGTTTATTAAGTCATTGTTACCTTCTATTACAGAAGATGTGGCTAAAGGGGGGTTGTCACTGAACAATAAGTCATCGCTTGTGCGCAATACCTAGACTTGATCTATACTCAGTTTGGCACGCTCTATGACAAAATACTTGATGCTCCTAGACTAGAGTTTTCCGTTCCTCCTCCTCCTAAATCAAACAAATACTCTCGTGCCGATGATGGCATGATAGGTACAACAAGCACGAAAACCACAAAGGCTACATCTAAGAAAGCCTGCATGGTTTCTGATCAAAATGAAAATGAAGAACTTCTTGCCTCAGAGGTTAATGTCGTGTTGACCAACAAGGGCAAAGAATCGAAGCAACCAGGGGGCAAGAAGAAAGGGAAAAGCAAAAAGAAGAAAAAGGATGATTCATCTCTTGAAAAATCTTTTGCAAACCCTTATGGGCAAAAGAAACCTCCTTCGAGGTGTTAGATATGCGATGAGGATCATTAGACGAGAGATTGTCCACATAAAGCTAAGATTAAGAAGTTCTTCAGAAACTCAAAAACCTCAGCAGTATTGACTGATCCATTTCCAAACCCAGAAACCAATCTGGTTGCTAGTGACAATGCTTCCCCATCCCAAGTGCTTATGTTGTCCATTTCGAAACAACAAAACGATGCTTTGATATCGACAAGGAATAAAGATTACGGGAATCCACAACTATCGAACAACAAGGCTACTAATCAACCTAGTAGTTCGATGACAACTTCGATCGAAATTATGGCACCCATCATTCCTGAGCTAACGATAAAGCCGCCAAAGGGAGCAGTACACAAATCGACATTTAATCCTCATGCCAGAGCAACCCAAAATTATAATATAGTAGAGGACCTGGCTCAATCGCCGTCTGCTATGTCGACACTTGAAGTACTGCAAAATTGCCCCTCCCAAAAGTAGGCTCTATTATCAACAATAGGTGGGATTGACCCAATGGATTCCAATCTTGTGACCTTTAATAATAAAAGATATTAACCTCACTTACCAGCTCAAATCACTTTTCTCATTCAAGTGAAAGCCCTTAGCAAAACTGTTCATCAAACAATTATTGATGAGGGGGCATCTACCTGCATTATGTCAATGAGTTGCTGGAAAACTTTAGGATCACCACCCTTGTCAAGATCATCGACGACATTAAAAGCATTCGATGGACGAACATACACCCTGTACGGGATTTTAAGTAACTTGCAAGTTGAACTGGGGGGAAAAATGGTAGAAATTAATGTTGAAGTTATCAATGGAAACCTCGATTACAACATCCTACTAGGAAGGCCCTGGATTTATGCTATGGCAGCTGTTGAAGTGGCCACGGTGGAAACCTGCAACGTGATATCTTCTATATCTAAAAGATTCAGAAGATTCCCGAACATTTTGTCAGCATGGATAATCGCCAAGTATTGTCCCCAAGCCCAATAGAAATATTGTAGCAATCAATTTTCTTGGCCTGGGGGGCAAACCCAAATCAACGCTCATCGAGTGTTTGGATAGATAGGTCTATGGAATATGGCACCTCTTCAGATCCTTGGTCGTATGTACATTCTACAGATGAAGGAATCATTCAGTCAATGATCATAGGAGAGGCACCATGGGAAGATTACCACCATCATTCCCATCTTCCAGATTACCACGAAGATTATTCCGGTAACCTTAATCATCCTTCAGTTTTTGATTTTCTATCAAATACTATAAATATGGTGGATTATGAGGATAGTTCTTTTACTGTGTCAACCTCATTAAAAATGAAACAAATCCCTTTCCAAATCGAGTCTTTGATTATGATCTCGTAAAGTCCAAGTCGAGTCTTTCAAAGATCTCAAAGGTAAACCTTCATTCCAACCACCTCGTTGAATGCAATGAAGCTTGGGGGGCATGCATCTCGATTTGCATCACTATGCTGGGGGCATGAGAACTTATAACAAGCATAGTTTTTTGTTTCAAGCTTGTGTAAACATGAAACTGAATCTGAGCATATGTTGTCGTGAAGTTCAAGCTCATTAAAAAATAAACTGAGCAATGAGCATATGTTCCACCAGAGTTTAAGCTCATTAAAAAATGAACCCACCTTCGGTAAATAACCTTTGCGATCACATTATTATCAGCTTTTGAGCCTTGGTCGTGTTCTCACCATCACCTCCACTCTTTTTTAGCTAATCATATGCCTCCATTTGATTGTTTACCCCTTTTGAGGAACAATTGCGATGAGTGATCTTATTAGCCGCCTTCTTTACACTAATGTGATTGAAAATTTCCAAACCTTACCGAGAACCAACTGCTATCCAAAATCATCACTCATTCCTCAAAAAATGACTCTTCTTTAAGATCTTTTCATCTGACTCGTAAAATATGAAAAGATTGCTGAACAATTGGCCTCTCTAGCTTGTTAAAGTGATTGGAAGTGCCATCCCTCCTCTAGATTTTAATCTTTTTGGACCTGAGGGATTATTGCAAAAAAAGATCGAGCGCTTGTCTTGTTCGACTCGTTAAAACTATCGAAAAGTCATCCCTTTCGTATTATTTTATACTTTTTTGGACTTAAGGGATTATATTACGAAAAAGGATTGCTGGAGTTTCATTTCTGTCGCTTTTCAGACTCTCTAAAATTGAAAAGGACTGAGTTATCCTTGTCGTTAAACTCGTTAAAACAATAGCAACAAACTTGTCCATGCAGACGAGAACGAGTTTCACTGACGCTAGGCTCATTAAAACATAGTGACAAGTTTTCCCGAAGGGCAAATTATAGAACAAGCATATGTTATCCTCCTCAAGCTTGACAAAAATAAAGAGGTACTGGTCAGAAATGATTGGGGAAAAATTGGGAAGAAAACTTGAAAAAACTCTATTGGTAGCAAGTCGCTCTTGAACATGACACTTTCACTCCATCACCATTATTGAGTCGGGTTGGGTTATTCCGTTCACCGATCATATCACCATTGGTCCACCGTACTATCCATCTTTGGGGTTGGCACTATTAATCCATTTCAGTGTTGCCGATATGTTCAAGAGAAGTTGCTCAGAGAATTCACCAACCCAACTTGTGTCTCATCTGCTGCAATACCTTCACCCTTCATTCTTTCATGACCGCCACACTGAACCTTGTATCATCAGATTGTTTTCACCTCCACAAAATCATTTTCTCTATTTCGTGTCGTAGATGTGGGATTCATTAAGGCCCTCCTATGACGGGTCACTTCTTGTCGATATCAACTCATTATCCAAGAAGTTGACTTAGGAACAACGCTTTCAATACTTTGAAGCTTGCATATGGCAAGTTTCTCACTTCTGGCGACAGCTTTACATCAATGGCCTTCGACCGAAAGATTTTGCGTGGTGTTCAACATTGAATCATGTATTCACACCACGTGAATTGTACTGCAGTACCTTGAGGGTCATTATCATTATCTGTGATTCCTCTCGCGCTTGTTAACAGCTTACATCATTGGCTGGTAATAAGGGGATGTCTTTCCATGTTCGACTTCAGAACATCTTTTCACATGGATCGACTTGCACTTCGGGCGAAGATTGAACGAGTTTGAAGACCCCGGATCTAGTTTCATCCATCCGGGCTGTGATATATTCAAGAAAATAAAAACATCAAATGTACATCATAGCTGCATAGATAATCATCCAAGCTAAAGGATGATGGCTCTACCAGAATCATCGGTCTGCCATACAGACGGTTGTCTGTCTTATGTACATGAAAATGAATTTATAAAGCTGAGCATGGGAATGATCGCCTCAGCTAGATCATGAAAATATTATGAAGATAATGTATTGTATTGTATCTTATTACAGGTCACCTTCCAGTTCGGAAAACCTCGGATCCTCATCATAAAGCATTTCACCTGACATCAAAAGATTTTCGACCTCATGCTTTAGGGGCAACTATTATATACATATTTGGGCACTACAACCCCAATATTATATGTCCATAAACCAAGGGCTTATAAGTCCCTAAAAGTGTTGTTTCATACCCTAAAGGAACAAGGTCAGCTGATTACATCATCTCCCAGAAGTTCTCCATGCAAAACTGCTCAGAACTGGTAAAAAATCGACCATCTCACCTGCTCCATGGTCAAAGTGCGATGCATCCCACCTAATGCACACGGGGGGTGCAATGCATACTGAAAAGCCCTTCTATGGGGTGCGATGGGTGAGAGTAGACAAATGGCAGAGACAGTTTGCAAGGTGGATGACCATGGAATCTTCTAGAAACTTCTCTTGTGACACTTGCCTCTCTGAATTTTCCCAAGGATGAGTAAGAAATCATGAAATCTCCAAGTGGAATTGAGAAATATCAGAGAAATGACACCAATAAAAAACCCAGAAGCTGACTCACCCACCTGCAAACATCTATATATGGATCCCTCATCCTAGAGATCCAGAGGCTGGAATTTTGCATCTTGTAAGGAAGTGCTGTTGGTTTCTTTGTGGAACATCATAGTGTTGGGTGATCTAGTTTTTCATGAGGTGAAGAAGGGCTTCATGCTGGGAGATGGCGCTGTGTCAATCAATGGGTGTAATCTCTCTTCTACTACTTTTATCAATAAAGCTATTTGAGTTTTCCTCCATATTCTGTAGTCTGAGTTGATAAGCATTGTATGGTCAATATATATCTGTCCTATATGTTTATGATTGTAGATCTCTATGCTTTGATGGTATTATGTTGCTTTGACTCTATAGGTGTTCTTTGAAGCGGGACAAGCGAGGAAGGAGCATCAAAGATCTGTCAAAGGGGAGAGGAAACAAGCAAGCAGCCAAGCGGAAGACTGAGGTTGGTACTCTCTGCTTCTCTCTCATCTACTTCTCATAAAGGAAAATGCAAGTAACTTTAGTTTGTTTGTTTATAAGATAGCTACCCGTCTTAGTGGGACTAGCAGCTCTGAATGGACACTAGTTTTTCCGATAACAAGGCTAAAAGTTAAACAATATCAAATTGTAATTGATGTACTCTTTAGGATGAATTATGATTCTGTTCTCCTTAGATACCTTGAGAAATCTGAAGCAAAAAAAGTATTGCAGGAACTTCATGACGGACCAACGGGTGGACACTACGTAGGAAATGCGACAGCACATAAAATCTTGTGCGCAGGCTACTACTGGCCAACTTTATTTAAGGATGTACATAGCTATGTAGGAAATGTCAGATTTGCCAAACTGTTGCTGGAAGACAGAGGAAGCCATTTTTTCCATTACAGTCAGTTAACATCGATCAACCATTTGAACAATGGGGATTAGATATAATAGGTGAGATCGTTCTTCACTCTTCTAAATAGCACAAATACATCCTTACAGCTACCGATTACTTTACCAAGTGGGTAGAAGCAGTTCCACTCAAGATAGCCAACTCTGAGACTATCATCAAATCTATAGATCAATTCATAATCACCAGGTTTGACTTACCTTCTGCTTTAATGTTTGATAATGCATCATTTTTTTTTCAGGTAATGATATGATTGAATTTGCACTGAGAAGAGGTTTTAAACATAAATATTCTGCTAATTATTATCCGCAAGGAAATGGGTTCGCTGAATCAACAAACAAGAACCTTATTAGAATTATCAAACGGACTATTGATCAAAATCATAGAAATTGGCATAAGTCTATAATGTATGCTCTTTGGGTAGATCGAATAACCCAAAAAAATTCTATTGGCACTTCTCCTTTTAATTTAGTTTATGGGAAAGAAGTGGTCCTACCAACAAATCTAGCTATTCCTTCTTTAGCCTTAGTTTAGCTCATTGAAGAAACCCCTTCCTCATCCTTGCAATTAAGACAAATGCAGATCCTTAAGCTTAAAGAGGAATGAGAAAAGTCTAGAATCACCCACGCGCATTATCAACAATTAGTAAAAGCTTCTTTTTATTCAAACTCGGTGTCTAGAAAAATTTTCAACTTGGAGACTTAGTATTAAAATGGGATAAAGCCCATGAAAAGAAAGGAAAGCATACTAAATTCCAACGGATGTGGCTTGGACCATTCCAGATTGTCGAACTCATCGGTCCATCAACTTTCATGTTACAAGATTTAGCAGGGAAAAGAGAGTCTTTACCTGTTAATGGACAGATTCTAAAAAAATATTTCCCATAGAAGATGATCTCTTCTATTTTCTGTAGATTATAGTTTTTAGTTAAGTATTTCTTTTAATAAAACAAGTTGAGAACTTTTACTTTTGGTTTCCACGAAAAGAATAGTGTCTCATGTCAATGTTGTTTTTCGCTTGTATAAGTGGGAATGGTTAGGAAACTTAATATTTATTTTTGAAACATAGGGTTGAGTGCTATCAGTCTGAAAATTTTTACATGTTCTTTTGTTTCAACTATACCAATTTTGGTTAAAATCCACCTTAGGAAGAAGTTTTCCTCATATCAGTCATAAAAGGTATCAATAACAAAACAAAGATTCTCTACAGAAAAGCTATTTTTTACACTCTACAATTGTCATCCAGAAAAATTCTTAAGAAACCAATGACTTCCTCCCCACTTTAGGAAATTGCGAGATTCAAAGAGTAATCCAACTATGCACTTCAAACTTAAAGAATAAGAGGTCTCATCAAGAGCTGACTTATCATGATCATAAATATTATAACTAACTGACATTGCCATACTGCATACCAAAACAGGGCAATGGCTTGAGATTGTTTCAATCAAAAGACAAGGGGTCTCATCACGAGCCAACTTGTTCAGTTAAGTTATAAATCAAGTGAATGGCACTGTCAATTTTGGCCACCAAACCAAGACATTGTTCTTTAAAAACTAAAAGAGAAATAATAAAATAAAAATCAATAAGTGTGTATGAGGATTTATCTTTGAAAATTGCATGCTTATTAAGTAGGACACTGGTTCATTGCCGGGTAACAGGTAACCCTGTTAAGGCCATGGACGCCTGCTGGCAGCGAAGGCTCTATCGACAACAAATGAGTACGCCTAAACTAATCTAAGGAGACATCTTTGTTTTTATATTTACAAACCAAGTAATGACTGATATGTATAATGACTAACTCTGGGGAGAAGATAATCAGAATAAATATAGTTAGAACAAAATGTTGTTGTTAATAAATAGCACTGTTTACCTTATATTTCTACAATGAAGTTTCATTTTCAAAACCATCTCTATTTTAGAAGTTATAGAAAATTCAAAAAAACCATTAGAGATAACTGGTTCTTTCAAGTGAATTTCCAATTGTTGTGACCATCAACAACTCCCCTTTTTATTAGTGTTAGTAATAACATTAATAAATGGGGACCCTTCCAAAAAAATCAAATCTTAGCATTTAATGTTGACTTTTGTTTTTAGAATAAAACAAAATATCAAAGTGGAACTTGCTAAGATATGTAAATTTACCTTTTCATACTCCAAGCGCATAAAACATCACAAACTATGAGTTTCCTTATAAAAAGCGCTACATGACCATAAAACCAAAGAAAAAGCTTTACAATGGAAAGTCTCAAACATTAAGGAGAGCTTAAAAAACCCGCTTTTTAAACAATTATTATTGCATCGCAAAAGGTCACAACGGGCATCCCTTATAAAAGCCACCCCTTAAAAGTGTGATTTGTGAAAATGCGAGATCACAAAGCTTACAACCTCATCGCATCACAAATTTCAATACCGCGGCATTACTTTATGTAACACAACCAAATATCATGAAATGCAACAACCTCTCGCAAATCGCATATCGCAGTAGCTCAACGTAACGATGGTTATTAACGATAGCAGGTCTTGCGATATTGCGAAGCAATTGCAAAATCACTTTTATCACAGATCAAAGGGCTTAGAGTTCTAATATAGTACTTTCCAACGTTCGATGCAAAGTTATGAACATTAAAGTTTAGCTTAACGGTCCATTAGTGCTCATTTATTAAAAACGATTCGGATCAGGGTAAAGGACCATTTGACGCAAGTTGATATATTTTGATATGATTTAGCATTAAAACTTTCCCATCACTTTATTTTTGTCTTTCAATTGATTTTTCCTGTATCATATTTATCATATCTTTGCTCTCTGCTTGCAACTTTCAGGAAGAATACCCATAGCGTAATATACGAAGAAATGGGGAAGAAAAGCAAGGCTCTTGCGTCTGAGAAGACAGAAATGACTCCATTATTCATAGACACCACCTGTAGTAGGGACGCAGGGATATCTACCTGGGAAGCTATGTACCAGTTGTTAGAGGAGGAAAATCCGAGAATTATGAAAGTTACAGTTACAACAGATGGACACGACTCTTCTGAAGCATATCTAACTGAGCTTGCATGCTTGTTTCTACACCGCATTGCTGTGATTCCGAAGATACTCCTCTACACTGATATGGTGAAATGGATTATAGATCACGCAAACATATCTGATAAAGAGTTCAAGACGACCAGCCAACAAGTCTTGGGGTCCTTTACTTCAAGCAATTTAAGACATATGTACCACTTGCCAGAACCCTAGGCTAGCTACAACAAGTAATTTGTACAAAAGTTCTCCAAGGAGAACGAAGGCTTAGTAGAATGCACAAAGCATTAGTCAAACAATGAGGAAATATTGGAGAAGGACAAAAATGGTATGTATGCCACTGGCTCTCTTTCTTCTCCTTACTGTTTTGCCGCTGCAATGCTATATAGACTATTTGGGAGACGAGACATCAACAAGTTTTCATCAGAATGGTTATCTCTATTGGATGCGTCTACCAATGCCACCATAATGGGTTGGGCCCAAATTCTATCAGATGATTTAGCCACTACAATTTTAGGATACAGAACTAAAAGAAGCTTTACTTGAAGGGTTTACCTTCCATTCTTTTTGAGTGCCTATGTCATGGACGCTATTTACAAACCAAGTAATGACTGAAATGAGTATAATGACTAACTCTGGGGAGAAGATAATCAGAATAAAGATAGTTAGAACAAAATGTTGTTGTTAATAAACAACACTATTTACCTTATATTTCTACAATGAAGTTTCATTTTCAAAACCATCTCTATTTTAGAAGTTTTAGAAAATTCAAAAAAAACATTCGAGATAACTGGTTCTTTCAAGTGAATTGCTAATTGTTGTGACTATCAACAAATCCCCTTTTTATTAGTGTTAGTAATAACATTAATAAATGAGGACCCTTACAAAAAAATCAAATCTTAGCATTTAATGTTGACTTTTGTTTTTAGAATAAAACAAAATATCACAGTGGCACTTGCTAAGATATGTAAATTTACCTTTTCATACTCCAAGCGCATAAAACATCAAAAACTATGAGTTTCATTATAAAAAGTGCTACATGACCATAAAACCAAATAAAAAGCTTTATAACGGAAAGTATCGAACATTAAGGAGAGTTTAAAAAACCCGCTTTTTAAATAATTATTATCGCATCGTAGAAGGTCACAACAAGCATCTGTTATAAAAGCCACCCTTAAAAGTGCGATCCACGAAAATGCGAGATCACAAATATTACAACCTCACCGCGTCGCAAATTTCAATACTGTGGCGTTACTTTATGTAACACAACCAAATATCGCAAAATGCGATAGCCTCTCACAAATTGCATATCGCAATAGCCCGACGTAACGATGGTTATTAATGATAGCAGGTCTTGCGATATTGCGATCTGTAATATTGTGAAGCAATTGCAAAATCTCTTGTATCGGAGATCAAAGGGCTCAGAGTTCTAGGATAGTACCTTTCGGTGTTCGATGCAAAGTTATGAACATTAAAGTTTAGCTTAATGGTCCATTAGTGGTCATATATTAAAAATGATTCGGATTAGGGTAAAGGACCATTTGACGCAAGTTGATATCTTTTGATATGATTTAGCATGAAAGCTTTCCCGTCACCTTATTTTTGTCTTTCTATTGATTTTTCTTGTATCATCTTTATCATATCTTTGCTCTCTGCTTGCAACTTTCAGGAAGAATGCCCAGAGTGTAATATATGAAGAAATGGGGAAGAAAAGCAAGGCTCATGCGTTTGAGAAGATAGAAATGACCCTATTATTCACAGACACCACCTGTAGTAGGGACGCAGGGATATCTACCTGGGAAGCTATGTACCAGTTGTTAGAGGAGGAAAACCCGAGAATTATGAAAGTTACAATTACAACAGATGGACGCGGCTATTCTGAAGCATCCCTAACTGAGCTTGCATGCTCGTTTCTATACCGCATTGTTGCGAGGTTGAAGATACTCCCCTACACTGATATGGTGAAATGGATTATAGATCACGCAGACATATCTGATAGAGAGTTCAAAACGACCAGCTAGCAAGTCTTGGGGTCCTTTACTCCAAGCAATTTAAGATGTATATACCACTTTCCAGAACCCTAGGCTAGCTACAACAAGCAATTTGTACAAAAGTTCGCCAAGGAGAACGAAGACTTGGCGGAATGCACAAAGCACTGGTCAAACAATGAGGAAATATTGAAGAAGGATAAAAACGGTATGTATGCCACTGGCTCTCTTTCTTCTCCTTACTGTTTTGCCACTGCAATGCTATGTAGACTGTTTGGGAGACCAAACATCAACAAGTTTTCATCAGAATGGTTACCTCTATTGGATGCAGCTACCAATGCCACCATAATGGATTGGGCCCAAATTCTATCGGATAATTTAGCCACTGCAACTTTAAGATACATAACTAAAAGAAGCTTTACTTCAAGGGTTTACCCTCCATTCCTTTTGAGCGCCTATGTCATAGACGCTATTTGTTTTGTTTCCGATTTCCCTATTATGGAATGGAAGTGGACGGTACAAAATCCACTTCTCATTCAGGTTTATCACAAAGTATCATGGGAATATAACTTCATCCCACATTTCGTCAAGATTTGTCATGGAGTTATGCTCCTTATTCATAAAATGCTCTACAACATAGATGCCCCAAGGTTTTCCCCAGAGGCTGAAGTGGACATCCTCTCTGTGGCAAGGTGGTTTGGGGAAGAGTTGTTCACATATATCATAGTGTTTGGTAGCATTGCTTCACCCCATGTGCTACCTCTTTATGTTCCCGATAAACTAATGGCAACGTAAATAGCTTATCAAACTGTGGTGTGGGGGGAATGAGCATGGTATTGAAAGACTCCAAGAAGGCCATTTGGCCCTAGTTTCCTGTAGTATGCGAAGCCTTTGCATTTCATGGCTTAGGTCATGCTTTCAAAGAAGTTGATAATATGTTATGTTTACAACTACCAAAGTTCCCCGGGAGGCAATATGATCCCTTTGGTGTTGTAAGTAACGTTACTACAATGGTTAAAATAAAAGTGTTTTCCAATGAAGAAGATCCCTTTGATGATGTTTTTCTGCAGAAAAAAACTTTCAGAGAAGTTCTACATATGGCACGAATTCAGCTTGACCAAGAAAAACTCCAAAAGTTTGACAATTACAGAAAACAGAGGTTATCAAAAGTCTTGTTGGACCAATTGCTCATCAAACCAATAAGGGAGCCTATTCCTAGTATTAGCATAAGTGGAAGTTCGAAAGAGAAGTCTAAAACTAGTTTTGAAAAAGAATCAACTGAAAAGTCCTGTGATCAGTCCAAGAGTGTACAAAATAGAAATGAGTGGTCAATTAAAGACAACTCAATATACAAAAAGGCCTAACCAACAGGCTTTGTCCCCAAAACAAGCCGAAGTTCCCACTCCCCTTACAAAGCCAACAAAGGCACTTTTAGTGGATCTAGAAGGGGAATGGGAGAATTTTAATAAGTTAATTAACATTGAAGAACAGAGCGCAGATCCACTGACAAACCCAAAAGAGACAACCACATAAATGGTGATAGAAGGGGCTATCAATACTCAGGAAATGGAGCATATTCTTGTTGCTCCGTCATTTAAAATTGTACTAAGGATAGAGGAAATTCTTCCTCTAGAT
Organism: Pinus taeda; assembly: GCA_000404065.3. NCBI lineage: Eukaryota > Viridiplantae > Streptophyta > Pinopsida > Pinales > Pinaceae > Pinus > Pinus taeda. The sequence continues at coordinate 87,324 of APFE030925269.1, forward strand.
GTATTTTATAGCCCTCAAGATAAGGCTGTCATCAGAAGGCAAAGAAAGAAAAGAAAGCTAGATGCTGTGCTCACTCCAGAGGATGAACCTCTGGATGTTCTTTGGAAAGACCCCACTACAAACCCATCAGAAAATCTAACTAGGGTCTCTCAGATCGCAGGAGCATACGCTTCGGCAACAATTGATAAGGCAACATAGATTCAATTGTTACTTAAGGAGAAAGAGGATAGGATTTTGTTTTTAGAACAACAACTACAGTAAGTCAACATCAATCAAGAAGAAAAAAAACAGTTAGCAAAACTCTAGCAAGACTTCCAGTAGATGCAATTGGATCAACAAAGCAGTTTGGCTAATAAAGAAGAACAGTTACAAGGTATGATAGAACTGCATAAAGATGATTCCAAAATTGGGGAATTTATCATAGAAGCACGTGCTCTTAATGCCCAGCTCTTGCAACAGGAAGAACTACTCTGCCAGAAGATCTTGTAATGTCATTCCCATTGTGAAATGAGCGATAATATTACAAATCAAGTCATAGATTTACAACTGGATTATGATTTAATTTTTAAGAAGGTTTCAGAATTCTTGAATTGGCAGAGATCCGAAGAGGGAAAAAGAGCAGACATGCCCAGAATTGACGAGTCACACAAAGACATTTCATTTGCGAAATTGGATTCCCGGCTTAAGGAAGCAGAACAGGCGATGGAAGAGGCAGCGACAACAACGAACAATGTCATTGAGTGCATAAATGAAAATCTGCACAAGGCCAATTTGATATTAGAGACTACCCCAGGATTCCTCCTGAAGGCACAAAAGTTTCAAACAAAGTGGAAACGAACATCAGAGGAAAAAGCAGAGGCGATTAAACAGGTAAACAGGTTAAACTGGGACACATACTGGCAGTACTTGGTAAAGCCACATAGCCAATGGATGACCCTGAAATTCCTCATAAACTTTGTTGAGAAGATAGTGCTAGCTCTTGCCACCGCTGTATTTGCAGGAAAATTAAAAGCTGAAGTCGGCCAACCGACGCTCTTGAAACCGATGCTGGACATTTGTGATCTAAAGGATAAAATTTAGGATTTATCATAGATACAATTTATTTTTGTTTTAGTTTAGTTTTGCTTAAAATGAGGCAGGTCGTTTAAACTGCCTCATCTGTTTTTGTAATATTTGTTTTTAGATTTCATTAGAGTAGTATTTAAACCCATTTCATGCATTTAGAGAGGGGTCCAGAGTTTTATCAAAAACAATTCTTCAGAACGTGCATTTTGCCCCCCATTGAGGAGGTTTTGATAAAATGAATGGAACAATATTTATTTTCTATATGTGTTTGATATCTACTACTGAAATGCACTTTTTTACTCTTAGTGGATGTTAAGTTATTGGAAGATAGATCTATATTGCTGCAGCTCATGAGTAGAACTTATTACCAATGATATTTTTATCTTGTAATACTTTTTACTTATGTGCCAAGTGATAAATAATTTTCAGTTATCGATATATGAAAGTTTGAATGTTTAGTTGTCATTATTGCACTTCTATGTAATGATAACTTACCTTTTTATGTGGAATATATGAATAACTCTTATACGATATATTTCTCATAACTACTTCGGCTAACTTTTTATACGAAACAATCATTTCTAATGGATTCTTTTCTCGTGGTGATTGAATGATTTTCGTTATCAATTTCTATCATAAATTATTTTAGATCGCATAAGTAAATGTTACTCCCGGGATAGTTTAGAGTTAGATGTTTTCTTTGATTAAAATAGATTGCATATGATAGTTAAAAGATAGATTAGATTTAGAACAAGAATTCACTCCATAAAACCCCAAAAAAGAAAAGCATCATCCTGTTAGCACACACACATCATAAACAGATTGGGAAACTGGTTCCATTATCCCTAGTCGGAGCCAGTGTTCCAAACGGAAAAGGAGCTGCATTAAGGTCTGGACCGGGTGGTTATCCCCCTTGTTGGAGACACGTTTTTTCGAGTCTTCAACAGGGAGTTAAATGAACCACAAGAATTTGTTGATTCACCGAGAGTCATTGTACCTAAGACTAAGTATTTAGGGTATGCAACATTAAAGAGTAAGATCATTGAGTCTGAGCCATCCACATATGAAGAGGCAGCTAAACATCAAGTTTGGAAAGATGTTATGATTGAAGAGTACCAGTTATATTGAAGAACGATGTATGGGGAATCGTACCAAGACTTGGAGGAAAATGTGTTGTCTTCCAAATGGATTTACAAAATAAAGCATGTTGTTGATAGAAGCATTAAGAAGTACAAGGCAAGATTTTTGGCTCATGGATTTTCCTAGAAAGAGGGAGAAGCTTATGAAGACACATTTTCTCTTGTTGCCAGGTATTCTTCTATTAGATCTATTATTACTCTTGCTTCTATTACAGGTTGGAAATTGCATGAAATGGATCTTAAGACTTCTTTTCTGAATGGAGTCATTGAAGGTGTATATATTGAGTAGCCTCAAGGGTTTGAGATTCATAATAGAGAGACACATATTTGTAAATTGAAGAAAGTCTTGTATGGGCTTCAACAGGCTCCTTGTGCATGGTACTCTCATATTGATATCTATTTGTTAAGCCTTGGTTTAAAAAATAATGGCGTTAATCCAAATGTGTACTTCAAAGTTGTTGATGGTGAGCCTTTGATTTTCTTGCTGTATGTAGATGATCTATTTTTGATAGGGGTTGAGAATCTGATTGTCTTGTGTAAGAGGGAGTTTAGTTCTGAATTCGGAATGAAGGATCTTGGTCTAATGTATTACTATTTGAGATTGGAAATATGGAAAAACCCCGTTGAAATATTTGTTAGGAAAGGAAAGTACGTCATTAAGATCCTTCAGAAATTTGACTGCATGATGGACTATAATTTCATGGACAATCCCATGGTGACAGATTTAAAGAAGTTGTGAGATTGTGATTCTGATCTAGTTTATCCCTCTATGTATCGTAAATTGATTGGCTCATTGAAATATTTGGTTAATACCATGCCTGGTATTGTTGAATTGTGTAGCTCAAGAGGTATTCCACAAAACCCTAGGAGTTGGGTTTGTGTGAATTTTCACCACAAAAGGGTTTGTGTGCAAAGAATCGAAGCAAAGGGGTTTTAGACTCAAGAAGGGGTTTGAAATATAAAAAGAAAATTAAAAGGACAAATTAATTCCTAAGTCTAGAGGAGAAAAACCCTAAGATCTAGAGGGCTCCTAAGAGGCTAAGGAGGATCTATTTAAGGAGGCCCAAGGAAAGGGTAGGGTCATCAAGTGAAAAGGAGAATCATTTGATCATGAGGGCTAGTAGAGATGTATTCCAAAGGAGGTCAAGCTTGAAGACCATGGAGGGCTACAAGGGAGATCGATGTAGGATCAAATCTGAGGCATACATAGACCCTATGAACCTATCCAAGTTGGAGAGAAGGACTTATAATGGGTATTCTTCTGTATTCTAGAATAGGAAAAGTGGTATCTACTATCCGAGCTAAGAGGGAAGAAGTTTGGGCACAAATTAATAGCAAAATCTCTATGAATAAGACTGAGTTAATACATGTGATTTAGAGGTTTGAGGCTTTAATTAGGTGTTGGAGAAGCATCGTGTGCCTGATCTGAAGTAGTGAAAGAAGGAAATTATACCTTAGATAAATGCGTAGGAGAGAAGGGATCAACAATGATGGTTTTTCACTGGTTTGAGCTTTGCATAGAGGCAAAATTTAGGGTATTCTTGTAGTGGTGATAAGATTGCTAAAGAGGGTCACAATCTCAAAGGATCTATTCTTAGAGTTGTGGGTGATAAGGATCTCACAAGATGTGTTGATATGGTTTCTCAAGTTGATTAAAATCCAAGCGATGGAGGGCCTATCCATATGTTATGGACAAATAATTCTAAGCCTTAGTTAGGGTTTCTTCCCATGTAGAACAAAACCCTTAAAAAACAATCTAGATATCAGAGAAACGACAACCTAAATTAATGATGAATGAAGAGGGACAGGACCCTAGAAAGGGAGGTAAAATGTCTCTCTGTTTGGGTAGAAGGATAAGAATAAAGGACAACGAAGAAGGGTTGCATAATAAAGGAAGAGGAAGTTTGTTAAAGGGTTTGAACAATAGATTTGGAAGAGCCCTAGATATGGGCAATTTGAGGATCAAATTAGAGAAGAAAGTGAAACCTTTCAAGCCCTATATGAGGGAAGTTTTGTGGCCCTAGATCAATTAGAGGATGACTGTATGTGGTCAATGTTGTAGGATGTTCTACAAGGAGCTTGAACAACAGTGTGATGGCATCTTAAGTACAATTGGAGGGATGTTAGTAAATTCTCATTTTTCCCTATATAAGTTCAATATCGTCAGGTTTAGATGATGCAGAGACATTACCTAGATTGCGTGATCCATTCTACAGGGTATGCTGCAGAGGTCGATGCCCAATGGGCTAGTGTCATGGGTGATGGATACTTTAGTGGAAGTGCCCCCCTCAATAAGAGGGAGTTTTGAATTGTGTAGCTCGTGAGGTATTCCACAAAACCATAGGAGTTGAGTTTGTGTGAATTTGTACCAAAAAAGGGTTTTTCATAAAAGAACCCAAGAAAAGGGGTTTTAGACCCAAGAAGGGGTTTAAAATACAAAAAGAAAATTAAAAGAAATAATTAATTCCTAAGTCTAGAGGACTAAAACCGTAAGATCTAGAGGGTTCCTAAGAGGCTAAGGAAGATATATTTAAGGAGGCCTAAGGAAAGGCTATGATCATCAATTGAAAAGGAGACTCATTTGATCACGAGGGCTAGTAGAGGTGTAGTCCAAAGGAGGCTGAGCACTAAGGAGGGCTACAAGGGAGGTTGAGTTTTCCATCAAGGGAATTTTGATCAAGAGGAGGATCAAATATGAGGTAGAAGCAGACCCTAGGAGCCTATCCAAGATGGAGAGAAGGAAGTGTAGTGGATCTTGTGTGTTCTGGAATAGGATGAGTGGGATCTGCTAGCTGAGCTAAGAGGGTTGAATTCTGGGCACAAACGTGTAGAAAAATCTCTATGAAAAAGACTAAGTTTATACCTATGATTTGTAGGAGGGTCGAGGCTTTAATTAGGTGTTGGAAAGTCATATTGTGCATAATATGAAGAAGTGGAATAAATCCACCATGCCTTAGACAAATGCGCAAGAAAGATGGACTCAACAGTGAGGGTTTGTCACGACTTTGAGGTCAACATATAGTGGTGATATGAGACCTAAAGAGGGTTGCAATCTCAAAGGATCTATGCTCAGAGTTGTGGGTGACAAGGCGGTCATAAGATGCATTGATATGGTTTCTCAAGTTGATTAAAAGCCAAGCAATGAGGGGCATGTCCATAGGTTATGGGAAACCGATTTTAAGCCCTAGTTAGGGTTTCTTCCCATGCAGAACAAAACTCTTAAAGATCAGTCCAAATATCAGATAAATGGTGGCCTAAATTAGTGATAAATGAAGAGGGTTGAGACCATAGAAAGGTAGGAAAAATGTCTCTTTGTTTGGGTAGAAGGATGAGAATAAAGGACATCAAAGAAGGATTGCATAGTAAAGGAAGAGGAAGTTTTTTCAAGGGTTTGAACTATAGATTTAGAAAATCCCTAGATATGGGAAATGAGGATCAAATTGGAGAAGAAAGGGCAACCTTCTAAGCCCTAGATGAAGGCAATTTTGTGGCCCTAGATCAGTCAGAGGATGGATGTATGTGGGCAACATTGTAGGGTTGTTCTACAAGAAGTTTGAGAAGAATTTTGATGACATCTTAAGTATAGTTGGAGGGATGTTAGTATATGCCCATTATGCCCTAAGATCATTCCTTGAGAAGGAATTCAAGGCTAATGGGAGAGGCAGAAGTGTTGGAGCTCAAGGACTGATCTTTGAAGGACTAAATAAGGCAACCAAGTGGGCTAGATTACAATCCCTAGTTCACTATGCAGAGAAGGACATATTCAATGAGAGTGGGAAAACTCCAAGCTCTATATTTTCCATCATTGGAGCAACAAAAGAAGCTAGAAGTGGGTAGACCAAAGAGCTGCTAAAAAACAGAGTTGTGAACAGTTGATCGAAGACCCTATATCTTGCAGAACTTGAAGGAAAAAGAAGAAACTAGAGGATAGAGTTGTTGGATTTGAGTTCAGTGACCTAAAGGAGAAGATTACTTTGATAGAGTTAGATTGATGAGTTGTAGAATGGGAGGCAGGAGGACCTGTCATATGTGTTCAATACACGTGGAATGAATGGGCTATGCGTGGCCACCATTAACAGGTAGGTCAAGTGTTGTACTGTTCAGAGTATATTGGTTGTCAAAGGACTGATTCCAAGCCCTAATTGGATTCCTTGTATTATTGTGATTGTAAAGGGCCACGATCCCTAGTATGGGAGTCCTAGACTATTGTATGTTTATTCACTGATGTGTGTTTATTCCATTATGCAAAGTAGTTATTTATGCCATTTGAGTGAGTTTGTGTCAGAGATTCTAAGACTCCAAACTAGATTCTTATATGTGTGGAAAATCAACAAATATCTATGATATTGTGGACACATTAAGCCAATTCTTGGTTGATCCCTCTCATGTGCATTGGGTTCTAGCAGAACATATATTGAGATATCTATGTGGCACCATTGATTATGGTTTGAGATATGTTTCTATTGGAGAATGGAAGTTGCATCATTTTACAGATACCGATTAGGTTGGATGCATTGAAGATAGAAAGAGAACTTATGGTTTCTGTTTTAGCTTGAAATCTGCTATAATATAATGGTAAAGTAAGAAGCATAAATATATTTCTCTTAGTATGGCTGAGGATGAATATATAGCTGCATGTTCAGCCTATTGTGAAGTAGTTTAGCTTTGAAAGTTGTTTGTTGGTTTGTTTGATTAGATGTTGGAATCAACCATTGTGACAATCAAACTTGTGTAAAGCTTTTTAAAAATTTAGTTTTTCATTACAAGTTGAAGCACATTGAGATCGAGTATCATTACATCCATAATATTGTCTAGACAGGAGTTGTGAAGCTCGAATACATCCCTACTACTGAGAAGGTTGCTGATGTTGTGACAAAGCCATTGTCCCGGGTGAAGTTTTCTTATTTCATAGAACAACTTGGAGTTGTTGAGAATCCCTCTCTTAGAGAGAGGGAACATTGATTATATAGCATCATGGTATTGATAATATTCCTAGGGCATAGCTGAGAGACCATTGTTTATGGTCAAGAAGATTGCCTTGGTTACTCCTTGGGGTAATTTTATTTGATTGAGAAACCAATGTGGTTGGGGAGTTTGGTTCTAAGTCTTGGAGTGATCCCTTGACTCATTGTGTTTGATTGGGAGACTAGTGGGTTTGGTTGGGGACAATGATTTTGAGCTCTCTTCCTTAAGTCATTTGTTTGACTAAGAGATTATTACACAACATTTTGTCACTGTCCCTATACTCCTCGTTTCTTGACCCTGGAGGACCTCTACAATGAACCCTACATGCTTACCCTTCATGAAGAAACTCCCATTCCGTCCTCTTCATGAGCAAAACAATTCCGTTTTGCACAATTTTTCCAAAATCTTCTGTTTTTCCCAGTTTACAAGATCGGCGCTAATGGCCCTTGTCCTCCTTGCACCATATGCAGGGATTAACATTGTCCCTAGCGCCGACTGTAGCGACTGGGTTTTGTTCCAGTCACGTCAGTCCTCTTATGGAAAGTTTTTTAAATAAAGAGTCGAAACTTCCATCTCTAGAAGCTTCATAATGAAAGTCTGGTAAATGGTTTGGTCAGATAGGGTTGAGGATGTCAGTTTGGGCTCCTTTCCCATATAATGATGGAACTACCTCAAGAGATAAGACGTTATACCATGAGAAGAGGATCTATCTCCCATCCATTCATGCATATAAACCTCAATTTTTCCCAAGCACAAGCTAGCGTTAATGTTGGTGTGCTAGTGCTAATTAAGTTTGGAGTAAACAACAAGCTATTCATAATTGTAGCTCTCTAGTTGTGTGAGGGAGAAGTGTGATTTTTTTTTAGTGTGAAGCCTAAAGAGAATAGCCTTAAAACTATTATTGTTGAGGCCATCATGGAATGCTAGCAGAAGTGTCTCGGAACCTGGTTTTGTTGGAGGAGAACGACAACATCAAGACAATGGTTGTAATCTCTTCTTGATCCAATATATATGTAACTATCAATTGATTTCCTACATGATGTGTCATCTTACTTATTCATGGCTTAATGTTTTTTGACTTGTTAAGTAGGTTGAATTACAATTTGTCTATTATCACAGTTGTTGTTTGCTGTTGTTTACTTATTTAAGGTGTTTGAAGAAGGAAACGAGAGTTAGATGGATCGAGCAAGCAAGAATATCATCAAACTAGATAAGCGTACTAAGAGGTAGGCCCTCTTAATTGGTTCTAACCTAAGGAAATATTCCATAGAATGTATTAGTTGTGGCTAGAACCATTATCGGGCTAGAGGAATTGTTTGTGTCCACACTCATAATTTTACTTCTCCAGAAATTGGCGACCATATCGGGGAGCCAATCCTTCTATTTGTCTTGTTTGAGATTTCATGATTTCATGAGAACTTTTCTAGTTCCACTTTTTCCCTTTGGTTCTATTTCTTTTCCTCTACTTATTGGTCTGAGTTTGAAATTCATAGTCTCTGATTTGGTCCCAGTTTTATTTTATTTTTATTTTTTTCTTGGCACCCTCTCTTAGCGCGCTTAATCCACTTCCAGTCGCATCGATCAGTGTGATATGCTAAAAAACAGTCGCGTCGACCTCCCCCTGGCACTTGTTGTCAGTTAGGCAGTGGCGTTGATGCCTGTAAGTGAAGATTAGGGTTTGTCCCGAATCTTGGCCAGTGTGTTTTGCTCTCATGATTTTGACCCTGTAAGCCTTTTAGACCATTTGTTCCTTGACTAGAAAGCTGCTTTTCATTTGGTTTTGTTTGCTTGTTGGTTTGACATCTTTCTACTTGGTTTCTTGAGTCATTGGATGGTTAGTGACACTAGGGCAACTAGATTTGTCATCCATTCAGCTGGTTGTGAACTCAGTGAGCTGAGTTGTTGGTGTACTTACTCCTTGCATTTCATTTGCGATTATTTTACGGCTTTGACCTCCATGACACAAGTTTGAAAGGTTTTCATTTTCTTGTCTAAACATTTCCTTTTCGTCATGGATCACATTGCTTGTTTCATTTTTGGTAAAGTCGGTGCTTTATTAGTTTGAACAAGTCTCCCTTTTCATGTTTTCATTTGCTTGAAGAGCTGATTGTCTAGAATTTTTTTCATTGAAGTGTTGTATGTGAAAAATTCATTTCCCTCTTTCATGAAGAAGTATGAAATTCTAGTTTGTTGCGTTAGTATGCTACGATAGTCATCATCATTAAAGACTATGATTGCATTGGCATTTGAAAAGGAAAAAAACTCTTTTTCTTTTGAAATGACTGTTAGAAATGAACTTAGGAAATCAGGAATTGGAATGCATTTTTCATTAGTTTATTTTCTCAAAAAGTGAAGTAGTGAAAGATCATTTTGCTTTCAGTTGCTTGGTTGTTTGCATTTTCTTGTGTGTTTCCTACCCTCTTTAGTGTAGAAAATTCATCGAATTGAAAGGGTCTTGTCTCATTTAGTTTCATTTAAGGTTTTTCGAGTCACATCGCTAAGGCCTGAAAACTGAGAGATAACTCAAGATAAAATTAAAATGAACTCAATTAACCTAAGGCGCATTTGAAATATAACGATCATATCTAGAAGGTCTAGGCTAGAGACGTGTTCTAGTGTCTTTAAACCTAGCAGTTGTCATTAGCTTCGACATTAGACATTGCTAGTACGGATTTGTGCTCCTCGTACCATCAAGTATATAACGAGAGACCCCTCTAGGTTGCAATCCTTTATCCATAGGAAGCCGAGTCGGTTGCCTTGCAAACGTGATGCACCAAACACAACGTTCGGTGAGATTGCCTGGCCGTACTTCTCGGTTCACCGAGAGGTATTCTACAGTTCATGGTTGCCTAGTAATCATTTCTAACTAGATCATCTAGAGTTGTCATTTGATCATTTTGACTCATTAAATTTAAAACATCATTCTAACACTTTTCCTTTCCGGCTCGTTTCCAATCAAAAGTGATAGAGTCATCTTTGTTTCTTTCTCGACTCTTAAAAAATGAAAGAGCACCAATCTATTTATGCATCTTAATAATTAATTGCTCACAATGTGATAACATCCTGTTAGTCTTTTCTAGACCAAATCATGAGTTTCCCTTAAAGAACGTCTTAAAGCCTTGAAGTTATCTCTCTCTTTTCCTGTTAACTAAGACAAGGTCATTGTGGCTGAACCATATGGTTCACCTAGTTCCTCTTCCTCTACTTTGTCTGAAAGATTGCCTGAGGAGTTGTTTCTTGAGTTACCAGAGTCACTCGAGGACCAAGGTGTTGAACTCAGAATGTTCTGAGCATTCAACCTTTGTCATCTCGTCCTCCACCTACTTTAGATACTGGGTATCCTGATGATATTGTCCCGAAATCTATGGACAATCCCATTCAAACTCCTGAGAGTTCACTGACTCCTGACGGTCAGCTGGGACTGGTTATCTATCCTCTCAATCCTTTGTTTGACCCTATTGTGATATCACCGCAGTTTCCATACAATCCATACGATCAGCCAGGTGTTCCTTTGGAATTATCCCCTTGTATTTCTTCAGTCGTTCGTCGTCGTTTGTTCCCAGATATGGAACCTGAAGGCGATGCTCCAGTCACCTCTCCAGAGGAGTCAGAAGTTTCTACTCCACACACTATCAAGGAGGTTGAAGATCCTTTTCCTCCTGAAGGTTTCCCCTATATAGGGAGAATTCCCACTAGTGTGCTGCCTAATTATGTGTGTTCGGCACAGTTGGTTTCAGGTACACCTAGTGCTTCATCACTTTACCATAATCCCGTTTGGGCATCCGATTCCATGCCTACTACAGGTCCGTTCGTTACGAACTCGACCTCCCAACAAGCTGTTACCTTAGTCTTGGTGCAACCCACCATTCCAAACCCTCTTGTATCGTCAGTCCTAGTCACCTGTCCAGTTCAACTGGCAGTCTCGAGGAATGTCTTTGTCAGTTCCTCCATCCCTTTGGTTAGTGGCCAAACTGTGCCACCACCTGGGGGGCTGGACCTGAATGTTTCTATGGTGTCAGACACCACCAATGTGAGTAGCTCACAAGCTCACATGCTTGGTATGAACCAACCTTCTTCTGGCATTATTCACAACCCTTCTGATCCTGCTGGATCAAGAAATGTCTAGTACCATTAGGTTCAAAATCCCGTTAGCCCGTCTGGGTCGAGCAATGTCTAGTATCAACAACCCTGTGAGGCTCAGGTCTAATACCAAACTCCTTACGTTCCATATGGTTCTCAAGGAATGGTTAATCAACCTTACACCCTTTAGTCTAGGCAATATGTTTAGCCTGGCTCATCCACTTTCCAAGGTGGCTTTGGCCAGATTCAGTTCGGAAATTTTCTAGGCACTGTTCAAGTACCCTTGCAACAACAAGGACAACCTCTACAACAACACGGGAAACCTTTGTTACCGCAAGGGAAACTTTTGTTGCAGCAAGGGCTATCCGCACAACAACAAGGGAAAATGATGTCGCAGCAAGGTCAACTGCAACAACTGCAAGGGCAACCCTTGCAATAGTTGCAACAAACCGTGCAACAATAGATGCACTATACTTCGCAAACCTCATAGCCCATGTCCTCGCAGGGCCAACCTCTACAACCCCAAGGACAAATTTTGCAACCGCAAGGCCAACCCTTGCAGCATAAAAACCAACCTGCGCAGCAACAACCTTTGTATACATATTAGTAGGATCAACCCTTGCAAGGGCAAGGCTAGGGTCAAGTCCTACAATAGTAGGCCCAAAATCCTAATGTCCTAGGTCAACAGGTCCATAATCCTTCTGGCCAAGGGCAATAGGTACAAAACACTAATGTCATGGGTCAACAGGTACAAAATCCTTTTGGTCAAGGGCATCAAGTACAAAATCCCTATGTCCAAGGTCGACAAGTACATAATCCTTATGCCCAAGGACACCAGGTCCAAAATTCTTCTGTTTCGAAGACCTCTCTTGATATGTATTCTCAATTCCCGTGGCTTGGCGCTTTGGAATTTCTTGATCCCTTAGCCGAGACTTTCCTTGCTGACGAAGGTATCATGGAAGTAATGTCCCTCGAGGAACCACCTTGGATCGATACTCATCATCGTTCCTCATCCTTGCCTCACCCAATGGTCATGTCTACGTACTTTAAGTAGTTCTCTTCTTAGCTGCCTATTGACGTGTCAGTTCATCTTGATGTAGTCAAGATATTTCAACTGAGGACACCTTTATCCCATCATGGATTCAGGATTTTTCTCCCTCCCCGAGTTTTTACCGATTTCCCATTATTACAATGGGGTTGCCATCCGACTAGTAACCCTCCCTCGCTCAGGGGGCATGGGGGCAAAGCCTTATATGAGCTTTACTCTATTATTTGGCTGAGTCGATGCTTACTCGTCATGATAATAGTAAAACTCTGGTGTTCATCTGTGTTGATTGATTACCCGAGTCTGAGCATGGACTCCCTCAAGAAGCACTATGCTTAGGCCATCCTGTATGGTTACTTGTGTACATTAGTCTGTCATTCATTTTTGTGCAGTGAGATTTGGTGTGTTAGTTTTCAAACAACTTTCTTGTTTATTATGTTTTACTCACTTTGTAGATGTGTGTGACTCCTCACATCGATTTTGCTGATGGTGCTTGCCGTAGTACCCAGAACCTATCATCCGCAGCATTGGCTGTTTATGACCCTAACGGTAAGTTGATTGAACTTCAAGGTATTTGTTTAGGTCGTACAACTAACAACATTGCTGAATACAGTGCGGTCATCGAACTATTGTCAGAAGCCATTGCTCTTGACATTAGAGAGTTGGTTGTCAACTTGGACTCACAGCTTGTCATCTTTCAACTCAATGGGCAATATTCCGTAAAAAACCCTCAAATATTGAAGATGTATCACTGTATTAATCTATTGAAGAGGAATTTTGATTACATTACATATCATCATATTCCTAGACACATGAATACATTGATAGACACATTAGCTAATTATGTGTTGGATAGACATTTACGAAACATGTGAAAAGATAAAACAAACCATTTGTACCATAGTAAGCAAGAAAATACAACACACGCACACACACACACACACATATATATATGATGATAATGTTTGATAGATCAAAACCCCAAAAATAATGTGTCCAAAATAACATTGGCGACTCGCAGGCCTCATATATCTGTGGCACGCAGGCCTCAAAAAATGTAAGTGCTAGACCTAGGAACTAATGAGCATGGTGATCGTGGTAGCATGACACGGATCATGCAACATGAGTCAACAATTGACGGATCCGATTTGATACTCCCCTTGTGTGTCTCTAGTACTGAAGGAATTTCTCCCACCCGAGCATACTCTGGGATACCACGAGTCAACGCCTCAAGGTTCCTCGCGATCTCCTCCTCGTTGTCACTCCCCTTATAATAACGAGTGACAACATCAATTAGGTGGGTGATGCACTTGGTTATTGACGACATCCTCAAAGGACACTATGGTCCAACGTCTACATTAACAAAGCGAAATTTTATAAACACATATATACCAAAAAAATTAAAAATTCACAAAATTAAAAAATTGATTTTTTACATTCATCGTCAAAATACTCTCCATATGGTAGCGGGATGTCTGGATCTCCATGAAAGTCAATGCCACTGTATGGCCAGTCCTCCACGACGATCTTCTGTCGTCATAGCCATGAAAAGAATGCAGGTCTGTACGACATGTGCTGACCCCTAGTGATCCTAGATATCAAACGACTCCAACGGGTCATCCACGGGTCGCGTGGCATGGGAGGATCTACCTTAGTCAAATAGTACTGGAACAGAGACACCTGTTCCAAGAAAAAGGTCACTAGTATGGATCCAAAGCAAAATTGCTTCAGATTCCCTGCCTTAGCTTTGGTCAGCTGGTGTTTTATGTTGATCTTCATGGCCTCTGCCGAGTTGAAGATTGTGGATGCTGTGCAGTGGATAACATACACGAACTTCAACTTGTTAGTCTCATGTACTGCCTGGGACCCCACCACTCTATTGATAGTCAATAGTAGCGCTCTTAGTGTCAGATCCTGAATAGTGGAAATCTCAATCTTGCCACTCTTGGATTTGAGGGCTTCAGGGCAATGTTCAGCAGGCAACATGGATATGCTTGCCCCAATTGGTTGTGGCCCATATAAGTTGACTCGTTCCCCTCTTTGGGATAGTCCTGCGATGAAATATATGTATGAAGTTTCTAACTCCAGCTCTTAGTCACTAATGATGAATATTTCCCGATTTATGTCCTAGAGACTAATCAAGTACTGAAGCAACTTGGGTTGGGCCCACATCCCTGGCGTGAGAAAGAATTTGAGGAGCCCACAGGCCCTCAAAGCTTCCAGGCAATTTGGATCATTCAGTGCTTGGGTGTTCACATCCTCGTGCTCCCGTTCTTTCCAGTCTACCATTTTCAACAATTCTTTCCTACAAAAACCATAGATTTGAGTCAACAATCATTTTTGGCCCATAAATTTCAATTTTCAATCGTGGTTTTATGAGGAAATAGGGTTTTCCTTATTTACAGCGCTGACACGCCTGTTTCAAAAATAGTTGCACTGACGGCGCGATTCCATGCCCGGAAGTTGCCCTGACTGAGGGCAAAAACCTTTTGATAAATCCTCCCTCAAAAATCCTAAAAATGGTTAAAAACATGAATAAAAGGCATGAAAATGAAGCTTAGGGTTTTGGCTCTTACTTGTAACTGGCAATTCGACGAATGACTTCCTAGATCTCCTGCAATCTGCTCTGGAACAATTAGGGCAAAAGTGAGTAAAACGTATTTCACAACAAGGTAAAATGGTAAATGGTAAAAAAATATTTACTTTTCCTCTTTTTTATTCAGTTTCATGAAAATATTAGATTTTTGTAAATATTTTGACCTATTTTTCCTCGAGAACTGGATAATGCACTTTACCTTTTTGCACAACGACAGGTGATGGATGTTCGACGATGATGCCATGTCACGTTTCAAATATTTTCTCGACTTGTAAAACTCATATGAAAAGATTTCCAAGTATTTTTCCCTTTTGACTCATAAAAGAGAATAAAATGGGGGGTTCGCTTTCAAGCTCTCTTCTGACCTTTAAAAGTGAAAAGATAGCCGAACCCTTTTTGTTTTGAACTCGTTAACGGATGCGAAACATCGTGTGCCCAATATACGTTTACCTCTTTTTCGGGATGGGATGCACTATTTATGAAAAAGGTACTCCTTGATTGAAATGATCAAGCGGTTATTTCGATCATCGTTTTCTACCTTTTTGGGCTCAAAAGACAAATGTACGAAAAGGGACCATGTGGAGTTTCTTTTTCGTGTCTTTTTCAATCTTTTTCAAACTCTCCAAACATGAAAAAGATACTGAGTTACACTTTTCTCAGACTCGTTCAAATATTAAATGACATCGGATTCATCGTTATGACGAACATGAGCTTCTCCTTCCTAGGGCTCATTAAACTTACTAGGTCAGATTCGTCAGAAGGATGAACTTACAGTGCAAGCATATGCTATCCCCTTCAAGATTGTGATTAAAAATAATTGGGTTACCTTCCAGAAATGGTGTGGGAAAATTTGGAAATCTAATCAGTTGTTTCGACAACTCACTCTTGAACATGACACTTTCTACTTTGTGTCGGGTTGGGATATCCTACTTTGTATTGTTGACCTTCTTGGGTTGGGCCGTTCATTGTTTTCCTTCCATTTGATCTCTACCACGCCTCATGACCACCAATCCTATGGATCCAAAAGCTGCCAAACTTCTAGTCGTGTCGCCAATATGTTCAAGAGTTGTCCTTCTGTAGTTACATTTACCTATGATTCTCTATATCATCCAAAATCATTTTGCATCCTTTTGTCTCGCATCGATGATGTGGGATACATTATGGCCCTCCTTCGACACGGTCGCTTTCTGTCGACTTCAACTCATTATCCGGGAAGTTGACCGAGAGACTCCCTTCCAGTACCTTAGAGCTTGCATGTCCTAATGGCAAGATCTTCGTACTTGATGACAAGTTCACATCATTGGCTTTTGATCGAGTGATTTCACAGGTGTTCGACTTTAGTTCCTCTATTCATATTCCGTGGATTATGTTGATAGTACCTTGAGGACCATTGTCATTATTGGTGGTTTCTCTCGTGCTTGTTAATGGTTTACATCGTTGACTAGTAATCAAACGACTTTATAGCATGTTCGATGTCAACACATCTATTCACATGTTAGGATTTGTACTTTTATTGGGGTCATGTTGGAGAGAAAGACCTTGGGCTTAGATCATAAAAGTCCATGTTGCGAAGTGATGTGACATAGTTATATTGATATACATGTCTCTTTCAGATGGATGGTTGTGACCATACCATGAGTTATCATACGTGATCCTTCTCATTATTGGATGGCTGCGACCATACCTTGGTTTCATTATGATCCTCTTTGACGGATGGTTGCACCCATACTTGGATCCATTTACACGATCATTCTATGGATGGCTACGTCCATGCCACGATTCATGTATCATTTGATAGAGTTCTCAGTTATGTATATGTATCTATACTTGCTTGCAGGTTTTCCTACGATAGGCTACGGTTCCCCGCATTGATTCATAAAGTGTTTCATCCCTCACGCTTTAGGGGGAATCTGTTACACATCATTTTTTCACTATCCTTGTACTCCTTGTTCCTTGATCCTAGAGGACCTCTACAGTGAACCCTACATGCTTACCCTTCATGAAGAAACTCCCATTGTGTCCCTCTTCATGAGCAGAACAATTCCCTTTTGCACCATTTTCCCAAAATCTTTTGTTTTTCCCAGTTTACAAGACCGAGTCTAATGGCACTTGTCCTTCTCGCGCCAATATACAGGGATTAACATTGTCCCTACCACCGATTGGAGCGATTGAGCTTTGTTCCAGTCACGCCAGTCCTCTTATGGAATTTTTTAAAAATAAAGAGCCGAAGCTTCTAGCTCTAGAAGCTTTGTAACAGAAGTCTGGTAAATGGTTTGGCCGGATGGGGTCAAAGATGTCAGTTTGATATCCTTTCCCCTATAATTATGGAACTACCTCAATAGATAAGACCTTCTCCCATGAGAACATGATCCATCTCCCATCCATTCATGCTATATAAACCTCCCTTTTTCCCAAGCACAAGCTAGTGTTAATGCTGGTGTGTTAGTCCTAATTAAGTTTGGAGTAAACAACATGCTATTTAGCTCTCTAGTTGTGTGAGGGAGAAGTGTAAATTTGGTTAAGTGTGAAGCCTAAAGGGAAGAACATTAAAACTATTATTGTTGAGGCCATCATGGAATGCTAGCAGAAGTGTGTGGGAACTTGGTTTTGTCGGAGGAGAATGACAATGCCAACACAATGGTTGTAATCTATTATTGATTCAGTATATATGCAACTATCGATTGATTTCCTACATGATGTGTCATCTTACATATTCATGGCTTAATGTTTCTTGACTTGTTAAGTAGGTTGAATTATAATTTGTCTATTATCACGGTTGTTGTTTTTTGTTGTTTATTTGTTTTAGGTGTTTGAAGAAGGAAACGAGAGTTAGCTAGAGCGAGCAAGAAAGGACATCATCAAACGAGATAAGCGTACTAAGAGGCAGGCCCTCTTAATTGGTTTTAACCTAAGGAAATATTCCATAGAATGTATCAGTTGTGGCTAGACCCATTATTGGGCTAGAGGAATTGTTTGTGTCCGCACTCATAATTTTACTTTACCACAGAACTCAACTGGCTTGGTCAGGAAAACTAATTTTGAGTACTATATTGGGTCATTTTGCTTGACTTAGAAACCATTACATATGGTTGGAGAGTTTGGCCTCACATTGCTTGATACCATGGTTAGTTGGCTTGTGACCTTGATGACATTGGCTTTTGGATATTGGGATGATTTTGATGCTATGAATCTTTCCTTATCGTGGGATTTGTGATCTCTCACTTAGGTCATTACTGAGAAACCAATGGATTGGATGGGGAGATTGATCTTGAGAGAGATAATGAAAAGTACCTCCCTGACTAAGAGGGAGTGTTGAAAATGTTAATTTTTAGGGCTAGATTGTTCTATGCTATAGATAACTACACTTTAAAACTTTTTCAACATATTTGTATTACATTCACCCCATAACATCATATCTTCATTAGCAATTATGTAGAGAGAACAATAAATATCAACAATGCAATAGAACAATAAGGAACAACAAAAGAAAAACATACACAACAGAGACACTAAGGTTTAAGTCAGGGATCAAGGCAAAACCCCACAAGGGGGAAAACCTAATCATGACAGATACAAAGTACAATATCGTGAGACATCAGTATTCCATCATCAAACACAATAGGCCACCTAGGGAAAATCCAACAAACATATCATATTGTACAATATGCATAATATACTTCATTGTATATTTTTGTTGATGGAGCTGGACCTGCCAACATGTCAAAGGATCTCCTCGGTAAGAAGACCCAACTAGACCTCAAACCATTTGGAGTAGGAGTCCCAACAGTGGGTAGTAAAGTAGTGCCTTCACTGTGATAGCGTGCAAAGGTAAGTGTAGAGTGTCATGACAATTTTGTTTTTGACACCATTTCCATCCATTTTTCCTCTTTTCATCATTGCTATCAACTCATATAAATAATAAACTATAGATTTTTACATGGTAAGGTACTCAGATGTCTTATTTTTCATATTTATTAATGTGCCTCATTATTAATTTAAAAGACTGTAATAGCTACAAAACTAACACGATTCTACAACTATTTCATTATTCCGCAACTATCTCCATGGTTTGCTGGATTGTAGTACGCCAACCAAGCAAAGAAGCACATGGGCAGATGGGAATTGATCTCCTCCTATTCGCCCGAGCCAAATCATCAAGGGAATCACCCCATGATGCAGTCAAAGAAGTAGGTCAATACGTGGAAAACAAAGCAACGAGAGTTCAAATAGATCACGACTCTCCGATTTTCTTTCCAAATTGCAAATCGTCGAGAAATGTTATTACTTCGTTATACATGAGACTTAAGATTAGGATCGTTTTAAGTCTTTAAGGCATAAAAGCCTCAATTTGTTGAGCACAAATTCTATATATATAACTTTGTAAATAGAAAGCAAGGATGCATATATGTAATCTATAATTGATAATTTGAAGTTCTATCACTTTGTTCTTTTTAATTGAAGAAGTATTCTCGTCAATTTCATGCACAATTAGCTATTGAGCTAATGTTCTAAGCCCACTCTTTTGTGGAGGTCCCCTGCAGATAGTTGAGGTTCTTTCTTTTATTTTTAGCTCAATTCATTTCGTTTTCATTATTTCGAGAATTGAATTTTCGTAGTTTCAGTTTCTTTGTAGTAATTTATTTACAATCTGTCATTTGTTGTCTACCAATTTCAATCACTTGTATATTTTCTAAAATAGAATTATGTACATAATCCTCTTCTTTTCATAGCAAATACTTTTGACCAGATCACATTCCTTCTGTTTTTGCTTTATTATTTCAAGTAGAATTGTTAATTGTAGTGTGTAGATCTTAACATAGATTGCTTTACAAATATATTCTTGAATAGAAGCGATTCTTATTTTTAGAGCAAAAATAATTATCTTTCTAGAACATAAGTTGTTTATTCGTAGATTTTAGAAGAACCTTTTTTTTAGTTCTTTTCAAAAACACAATTTATCCTAAAGAAACTTTGATAGAATTTACAAAGTAGTTTTTTTCTTTTCCATCACCTTGCATAGTAATTCTTTTGAAACTAACATTAGTTAGTTAAATAGGATCATGATAACTTGTTTTACTTTTCTTTTCAAAAATTGATTGTAGGAATTTAATTGTAAATCTTCAATTTCATTAGGAACACAGGAATAAAGAAAATCCTTAAAACAAACATAATCATCATCTTAATAAACTCAAAAAGGCTTCTAGGATATACAGTGCACTTGCACTTTACAAGTTTACCAACTCTGGTCGATAATTTATGTAAAAAATTTAAGAACATTAAATTGACTGAACATTTTGGCGCTGTTGTTAGAGAAGTGTAAATAGAAGTCTTAATTTATTTTAAAAAAAATATTTACCAAAAAAAAGAAACATGATATGCATAGGAAAAGAGACTTTAGGGGTAGATTTGTAGGTAGAGGAAAGAGCTTAATTCCAAAAACATCACTTACCCCACCACGACCTCGTAGTGCCACACCACCCACACAAACTAAAATTCCATCCATAGCAGGAAAACATAAACTTCCTGAGGTATTAAGATTCGAAATCCAACCTAGAGATTCACCAACTTCATTAACAGAAGCCATAATAGAAGAAGATCTTATATCTGCAACAACAAGAATAATTTTTCTATCTTCAATTGGAGAACAACTTATAGCTAAAGAATTGGAAGTTCCTATTGAAGAAGAGGAAGAAGAAACCTACTTCAAACCATTGATAGAAGAACCATGTAGGTTTTAACCCCGTACAGAAATTACCTGTATATGAATTCTAAAACACAGAAAATAAACAATGCGAGAGATTAACACCTAAACACATATACACAGAGATTTTCCCCTGGATCCCAAAACTAGGACTACCAGCTTGATTTTTCATTATGTTCCTTTCAATGTTACAATACATATATACACATGTCGAAGCATCCAATACCATGGACCGAAAACCATTGCACCCAAAACCATGTGCGAAAACCATGCACAAAACGATAGGTAGGTTCACCCCACCTAATATAGGGTCCAATTTTTTTTTCCCCGAGGTGCTGCCCCGAATCTCGTAGAGGGGGGATACCGCCCCCCCTCAAACCCCCTAGACAGGGGGGTTTCCACCCCCCCTGTGAGCCCCTTGATGCGCAATCGGCGCAACGAAGGGGAGGCTCCGCCCCCACTCTAACCCCTCTCTAACTCCCCGGTTAAGTAGAGCAACTAGTCATGGAAAGAATATAACATAACCCAACAAACTAGAGGAACTAGAGGAAGTTGAAAACCCAATCTTAGAATCAGAACCAGAACCCTATATTAGTTCTGAAGAATCTACAATGGCTGGAGAAGGGGAAGGAGAGGTACATAATTTGAATGGTGAACAACCTAGGATTGGAGGGATAAGAGGGGGTGGAAGACAAGGTGGAGGAAGAGGAGGTGGAAGAGGTGGAGGAAGAGGAAGAGGAGATGATATAAATCCAAAACCTTTTGGATTTCCAATCCTTAATGAAGATACAACTGTAACAATGAAACATATCTCACCCTCTATCCTTCCAAACTTTCATGGATTTAGGAGTGAAGATCCTAAGACATTTCTCTTTGAATGTGAAGTCTTGTGTAGATCATATGATTATCTACATGATGCTCAAAAGCTGAAATTATTCCCTACAACCCTTAAAGATGCAATATTAAAATGGTCTATGGGTTTAGGAATAAACTCCATAAGAACATGGGAACAAATGAAAGCTACATTCTTAAAGAAATCTAAGGGTTATTCGATGCCCCATAACATTAAAGATGAAGTTTTTAAAATGACACAAAAAGAAGATGAAAATCTTGAAGATTTCGTCGAAAGATTTGCTTACAATGTAAAAAGGAAAAAAATGAATAATCTAGATGAGGAAACTTTGAAAGCTCTCTTATTGAAATCAAGTAGAATTGAGTGGATTGATCTTCTCAATCTAATTGGTAAGGGAGACATTTCTCAGTTGTCACTAGGAGAAATTTATGTATTGTGCATACACATTTCAAGAGGCAAAGCAAGAACTGGGAAAATCCAAGAGATCATCTTCTATCAAGGATTAATAAATCTGCAGCTGGGACAATAAGTAGAATAGAATTAGGAAATTTGCTTGATAATTTTAAAACATATATTTTAGGGAGTCTTAGTGAACAAATTGATACCCTTAAAATACAAAACAAGAAAAAAGTTGAAAATGTTGCATTGTCCATTTTTTGCCATAAGTGTAGAAAGAAACATGTCTTGAGAGAATGTCCTCTTGATTTAGAAAGTGTAGAAACTTGTTTTATTTGTGCGGAAAATCATGATACAAAAGAATGTCCCTCAATACCAGGTCTTAAAGTTGTCTATCAAGAATGAGTACCAAATCAGGTAGATTCTCTCTCTTTTATTGCTAAAACACCTTAGCAGAATCCACAACCAAATAAAAATCAAGGTTTTAATACTAAACCATTTGCACAATATTCGAAAAGTAATTGGACTGCCCCAATGACTTGGCAATATTGGCCACAAGGATGGAAAAATCCTTATGGAAAATTCCCTCAATATCCTCAATTTCCACAATTTCAACAATCATATCCTACTTTTCCTCCACAATATTATTCTTAGTTTGTTCAACAAACTTAACCTCACAATGTGAATCCATAACTTTCATTACCATTTCCTCAAAGACCAAAACTGTTTTTTGTCCAACCACTTTCAAATCCAAATAATAATAAAAATGCACAACTTGTTTAAAATATGGAAGGACAATTTTCAAACCTACATGATAACTCCACTAGATCTAAATAATGTTCAACTTAGATCTGATAGACTATTAGAAAAGAAGTCCCCCTCAGTTGTTATTCAAGAAAGTGAAAAAGAAAAGATCTTCGAAGAAGAAAATACTCTTAATAAAAAAGAGAAAACTCAAAAACAAGTTACTCCAACACATTCAAATAACTCAACTCCTATTATGGAACAACCTTCAATATCTGTTTCAAAACCACCTTTTCCTGAAAGATTAAAAATTGATGGAGGGTTAGAAAAACAAATTTTATTGCCTAATTACGAGCCTGATTACAACATGTTAGATGAATCGAAGAATGTTTGCATAAAGAGTCCTTTGCTTCAAGTCATTAAGGAAATACCAATTTTTGCAAAAACAATTAGGGACTTGAACATAAAAAGACCTGGAAGAAAAATAAAAGAATGCAAAAGAATCCAACTTGTTGGAAAAATTGCAGACATCATGATGAGTAAAACAACAATTCGAAATATCTTGATCCAGGAATTCCCATTATGAAAACACACATCAATGGCGTAGAGATCCCAAATACATTTATTGATCTAGGAGCAACCATAAATATCATGAGTAAGAAAACTATGAATCAATTAAAAATTTCTAATCTTCAATATACACCTACATTATCACAATTGGCAGATAGATCTGTAATCAAACCTGATGGTGTATTAGAAGACATATATGTATCCTTAGATTCTTGGGAAGACCCTATTGATTTTATGATTTTAACGCCCAAGAATAACTTAGGAGGACATCCATTGATTTTAGGAAGACCATGGCTAGCTAGAGCCAATGCTTTCATAAGTTATAGATCTAGTGATATGCTCATTTCTGATGGGAGTACAACAAAGAAATTCACGCTATATCCACCAACAAAAACAATAGTAGAGGTTGAAAATGAAGAATGGATAGATGATGACTTTGATATAACACCAATCTTTTCTACTTCACAAATAGATGAAGAAAATCAAATTCTAAATCTAATGGAAAATAATGAATCTTTATCATATTGTGAATCTAGTAAGAGTTTTCAAGAGCAATGCAATATTGATTATTTATCATCTCGTCAACTATCATTGCACTTTATGGAAAAATTTGGCAATTCTACAATTGAAATATTTCCAGGAAAAACTTTGAATATCAACAATAATTTGGAAGAATTTCAAAAGAGAATTAATTAGGATGTTACAAGAACATTCATCTGCTTATGCATGGGAATATACTAATATGAAGGGAGTTGATCATAATACTTGTAAACATCATATCTACATTGAAGAAAATTCCAAACCAATTCGACAACCTCAAAGAAGAATGAATCCAAATCTAAGGGAGACTGTTAAGGAATAACTACAAAAACTGTTGAATGTCAATTTTATCTATCAAATATCAGACAGTCAGTGGGTTTCACCCTTAGTAATTGTTCTTAAAAAGAATGGAAAATGGAGAATGTGTATTGACTATAGGGAATTGAATAAAGCCACTTTAAAAGATCACTTTACACTCCCTTTCATAGAGCAAGTTTTAGATACATTGGCAAGAAAGAAATATTTTTCATTTTTAGATGGTTTTAGTGGGTATAACCAAATCCAAGTAGCCCCATAAGACCAAGATAAAACCACCTTTGCCTGCCCATAGGGAACTTATGCTTACTGAATACTTCCCTTTGGATTATGTAATGCTTCTGCAACATTCCAAAGAGTAGTATTAGGCATTTTTTCTGATCTAATTCATGATTGTGTGGAAGTGTATATGGACGATTTTACAGTTTATGGAAACTCTTCTGAAGAAGCTCTTAAAAATTTGGAAAAATTTCTCACTAGATGTAACGAGGCAAATCTCTCATTAAGCCATGAAAAATGTTTTATGATGTTTATTGAGGAAATGTGTTAGGACACCATATTTCAGGAAATGGAATTAGAGTGGACACATCTAAAGTAGAAATTATTTATAAATTATCAATTCCAACATGTCAACGAGATGTTAGGATTTTTCTTGGTTTCACTAGTTATTATAGAAGATTCATAGAAAATTTTACAAAATTGCATCTCCATTTTTCAAACTACTCACATACGATTGTGAATTCAATTGGAATTCTGATTGCTAAAATACCTTTGAATCATTAAAAGAGAAAATCTCTGAAGCACCCATTTTTAGAGGACCAAGTTGGAAATTACCTTTTCATATTTCCATTGATGCTTCAGACACAACTTTAGGAGTTGTACTAGGAAAAAAGACTCAACTCCATATGCTATTTATTACACAAGTAAAAATTTGACTAATGCAGAGTTAAATTATACTATCATAGAGAATGATCTTTTCGCTGTTGTTCATGCCAACAATAAATTCAAACATTATATTGCTGGATATGAAACTTTCGTACATAGTGATTATTCTGCAATTAGATACTTAATGAATAAACCAATCGGTAATCACAGAATAACTAGATGGTTGCTCTACAAGAGTTTAACATTACTATTTTGGATCGACCTGGAAAACAAAATATAGTTGCTGACTTTTTATCAAGGATTCAAAATGATAATAATGACATGTATGTAGAAGATAATTTTCCTGATGAATATGTTTTTGCAATATCTACTAAATCTCCATGGTTTGCAGATATTGCTAACCATTTGGAAACATCAAAATTACCATCATACTTGTCTCCTCGAGAAAAAAGGAAGGTAATTCAAATTAGTGCATCTTATTCATGGATAAATGACTAATTATATAAAACAGGTCCAGATCTGATCATCCGAAGATGTGTTCGAGAAGATGAAGTACCAAAGATATTGAAAGCCTGTCATGTTGAGCCATGTGGAGGACACTTCACTGACAAAATAACTTCTTACAAAGTCCTTCTCTTAAGATACTATTGGACTTCCCTTTTTAAGGATGCCAAAGAGTATGTTAAGAGATGTGATAGTTGCCAAAGGATGGAGAAACTTATTCCTTCTGATGAGATTCCTCTACAACCTCAGGTACTTATTGAGCCTTTTGAAAAATGGGTTCTAGATTTTGTTGGTCCAATCAATCCACCTTCAAGACAAAAAAGGTACATTTTTGTTTGCATTGGTTATGTTACAAATGGGTAGAAGCTAAAGCACTTCTTTCTGCTACTGAAAACATTGTGGTTTCATTTCCTTTTTAGGATATATTTACTCGTTTTGGTGTCCCAAGAGAAATTGTAATAGATCAAGGTACTCAATTCACATTCAAGTTGGTACATAAGATAATGCAGGAATACAAAATCAAAAATTGGGAGTCTACTCCATATCATCCTCAAGCAAATGGACAGGTGGAGTCCACTAATAAAGTCATTGAAGCAATTCTCACCAAAACTGTGCATTTGCATAGAAGAGATTGAGCATAAAAGCTTCTAGAAGATTTATGGGCATACCGTACCACATGGAGAAATACTACAGGACATACTCCTTATGAGCTTGTCTATGGAAAACAAGTCTTGTTTCCTATTGAGTGTCAAGTCAAAACTTTCAAGACAACAGTAAGATGGGGTCTTGATCCTTCAGAGGCACAAAAAAAAAGAATGGAGCAACTGAATGAACTTGATGAGATAAGACAAGATGCAATCCAAAGAACCAATCTAGTTCAACAACAGAGATCTAGATGGAATGACAAATATATCAAAGAGAGAAAATTCAAGCTAGGAGATTGGGCATCACTGTTTGATTCAAAGTTCGAATATTTCTAATGGAAATTTCAAACTCATTGGCTTGGGCCTTATGAGATTGAAACAATCTTTGACAATGGTGCAATTAAGATCAAAACTATTCATTAGGGGATTTTTGAGATCTAAAATGGGCCTCCTAGGAAAAATTTACAACCAAAATAAACTTTATAAGAACCAATAGGATTCAATATGACGATGTCAACCATGGGGGATGATTCACCATTTTTGGAGTAGAAAAGTAAAAAGATTAAAAAATAATAAAATAGTAAAATAATAAAACTATTTTTTCAACTTATCTCCCTAAGGTTTTACTTAAATTTCGAGCGGGAGTACTCATTGGATGCAAAGTTTATTTCCTCATACAAATAGTACCCATGTTGCATACTTTCGATTGATCCTGCTACATGAAAAATGAGAAATACATGAAAAAATGTGATTGCAATCATGTTTTTTCATGTGTTTCTCATTTTTCCTGTATCATGGTCTATCAAAACTATGCAACATGGGTACTTCTTGTATGAAGAATCAAATTATGCATCCAACGAGTGTTTCCGCTCGAAATTTGAGTAAACCCATAGGGAGATAAGTTGAAAATACGAGTTGAAAAAATAGTGTTTTCTTTTTTCCCTCTAAAATTTGATGATGTCATCTAATATTATTTTATTATTTCCACTGTTATTTTATAATTTCCATAGGAGGCCCATTTTAGACTTCAAAACTCCCCTAATGGATGAATAAAGGATAAATTTTCTTTTGAATGGTCATTGACTGAGAATCTATCATAAGCCATTGACCAAGGAAGAATTTATCAAATATTTGGAAGATAATATTGATTTAAAGTTGGTGAAGAAGGATTTTCCTTCTTCTCCAACTTCATCTTCAAAAGTCTTTCTTTTTGAAAAAGAAAAGAAAAGAAAAGAAAATATATAAATAATAAATAAAAAATGTATAAACTTGAAAACCAATAATGGTTGGCATGTTTATACAGAAAATCTAAGGTGAAAATCAATTTTTGACACCTTAAATTTTCCTCACATATGTTCTAAACCCATTTTATTTATGTCCCACTCTTTTCTTTTAAAAAATAAAATAACTACAAATTATTTAGTTTCTGTAGCTCTAACAGATTTCTGCAACCAATTTGACAGAAATTTCTGATGGAATAATTGAAAGAGTGATTGACTCCTTCCACTACAAAGCACCTGAAGACAATACAAAGGACAACAACCAAAAGTTAGAAAGAAATAATTCAAAGGTATGCAACTCTTTAATTTGATAATAAGGGTCAAAAACATTAAATTTATGAATTATATAGACATCGTACTACCAAATTAAAAATCATTATTACTAAGAGTTGATAGTATCATGTCAAATCAGATCTAATTCGCCATTCAATCCTCATCAATATACTTACACTCCAACCCACATCCTGATTTTATTGATCCGATCGCCCAAATAATTCTCATTCATGCTCTTAACGGTTAGATTTTGTCGCACTTTTTACACCCTTACCACTTACACTCCCATCATTCACACTCCTATCCTCATCACACCCTTTGAAATCCTCATACCATGTCAAACTAACAGTCTTGAGACAAAGCTTTTCAACCATGGGAGTTACAGTTAGAACAGAACTAGCGGGAAGAAATTTTTTAGAAGGATATCAATAGACAAAAGAATTGTTGTAGAAAACACAGTGGCTAGAGTTTGTGGAGAAATTTGACAGTTTCCACAAAGAAATAACCAAATCCTTCACTAGAGCCTTTGATGGGGTGGAAGTTGAGATAAGGGAAATAAAATCTATAGTGACATGATCCTTTATTGTCGAAGCCACTAGATTGCCTCGAATTGGAGAAAAATGGTTTAAAAACAAAGTTATTGAGAGGGAAGAGTGGAAGGTTTTTCTAAATAACCCTAGCATGGACACCACCATTTTCAAGAAGGGCATTCCGAGCACAATATTGAAAAGTAAGTGGAGAAATTTACTTCTGATAATTCAAAAATGTGTTACTTGTGCAGGGAGGTTTGGATGCATGTTTCTATCATATTCAACTGTTGATGAATTTTATTGAGGATAATGAAATAAATCTTCGATATTTGTTACTTAATAGTCTAAGAAAGATGTCAGGGAATGTCCAAAGGAAAATTTAGTTTATAGAGAATGCCATGTATCAACATGGTCTTGTTAAAATCCTCATTGAATTTCATCTTAAAAATATGGGTGATAATTGGGAAAGGTTTTTAGTAAGGAGTCATTTTAAGGAAGATACCTAAGAACAACCAAGCAACAACAAAGCCAAGAGAGGGAAGAAAAGAAAAATTGAAAAACTAGTGGAACAAGAACAACAACAGTCACAAGAGCTGTTAGAGGATGGCATTCCTCTTGTAGAAATTTTAGAGAATATAAACAAGAAAGATGTTAGAAGAAAGAAGGCCAACAAAAAGACAGAGAGCACACCTAAAACAGAGAAGCATAAGATAGAAAGGAAGAAATAAAAAATTCAAATGCCTCCTATGACAAGCTTAAGAAGAAGTACCAAACTCAATCCAACAACAAAAGAACTGCCTTCAAAAAGTTCGGAGCATATCGACTTAGAAGCGGAGGAAGATTCAAGGGTTTCTCTGCCAACTTTCATCACACCAACTCAGAGCCCAAGCCGAAGAACACCTGAGGTTGATCCTGTATAGCAGGAGATTTATGATTATATTGAGTCCCTGGAGAAAAAAGATACGACAAGACCATCAACTTTAAATCAAGAAGAAGTCTAGTTTAGTAAACCACAGGAACCTCCAGTGATAAATGTTTTAAAACAAGAAATTTTCAAGCTGAAGGCACTAAACAAGTACATTCAGAAGGAGAATCAATCCCTAAAGGCACAGAGTGAAATCCAAATAGCTAAGAGTGACAATCTCCTTTTACACCGAAGTCTGTGGTATAAGAAAAATAAGAAGTTGAAGCAAAAAAATAGAGCTCTACAAAGACAAGTGATAAACCTGAACTACAAGATTCTCATGAAAAAGCTAAGGATGGTAGTGGTCAAAAATAAAGGTCTCAAAAGAAATGCAGTAATTAAATAAGATACATCGATTTTGTGTTTTGCATGAGGACATGCAAAGACCTCAGCATGGGGGAATGTAGAGTCTCATGAATGTTTTGTTTTTGACACCATTTCCATGCATTTTTCCTCTTTTCATCATTGTTATCAACTCAAATAAATAGTAAACTATAGATTTTGACATGGTAAGGTACTCAGATGTCTTATTTTTCATATTTATTAATGTGCCTTATTGTTAACTTAGAAGATTGTAATAGCTACAGAACTAACACGATTATGCAGTTTTTTCATTATTCCGCAACTATCTCCATGGTTTGTTGGATTCTAGTATGCCAACCAAGCAAAGAAACACATGGGCATATGGGAATTGATCTCCTCTTATTTGCCCAAGCCAAATCATCAAGGGAATCACCCAATGACGTAGTCAAAGAAGTAGGTCAATACATGGATAACAAAGCAACGAGAGTTCAAATAGATCACGACTCTCCGATTTGCTTTCCAAATAGTAAATCGTCAAGAAACGTTATTCTCCGTTATAGATTAGAATTCAGATTAGGATTGTTTTAAGTTTTTAAGGCATAAAAGCCTCAATCTTTTGAGCACGAATTCTATATATATAACTATGTAAATAGAAATAAAGGAAACATATATGCAGTCTTTAATTGAGAGTTTGAAGTTCTATAACTTTGTTCTTTTTAATTGAAGAAGCATTCTCGTCAATCTCATGCGCATTTAGTTGTTGAGTTAAAGTTCTAAACCTGTGGTTTTGTGGAGGGTCCCTGCAGACAGTTGAAGTTCTTTATTTTATTTTTAGCTCAGTCATTTTGTTTTCGTTTTCCATAATTTCATTTTCATAGCTTCAGTGTCTTTGTTGTTATTTGTTTATAATCTTTCGTTTTTTTTCTACCAATTTCAATCATTCGTATGCTTTCTAAAATAGAAATATGTACATAATAATCTTCTTTTCATAGCAAATACGTTTGATCATATCACACTCCTTCTGTTTTAGCGTTATTATTTCAAGTAGAATTGTTAATTGCAGCATGTGTAGATCTTAACATAGATTTCTTTATAAATTTATTCTCGAATAGAAGTGATTCTTATTTTTAGAGCATAAATAATTATCTTTCAAGAACATAAGTAGTTTATTCATAGATTTTAGAATAACCCTTTTTTAAAGTTATTTTCAAAACCACAATTTATCCTAAAGAATCTTTGATAGAATTTACAAAGTAGTTTTTGCATTTCCATCACCTTACATAGTAATTCATTTGAAACTAACATTAGTTAGTTAAATAGGATCATGATAGGTTGTTTTACTTTTCTTTTCAAAAATTGATTGTAGGAATTTAATTGTAAATCTTCAATTTCATTAGGAACATAGGAATAAAGAAAATCCTTAAAACAAACACAATCATCATCTTAATAAACTCAAAAAGGCTTCTAGCATATATAGTGCACTTGCACTTCACAAGTTTACCAAATCCGGTCGATAATTTATGTAAGCAATTTCAAAACATTAAATTGACTAAACAGTAAGTTGATAACATTGTCGGAAGAAAGTGTGTGACATTACAACGAGTCAAGTGAGATGCATGGGGGTTCTAACACATAGAGGGGAAAATGAAGTGTGTCCCTTAAAAGCCTGTAATAGTACGCAGCCTGAAAGGAATACACGAGTGGAATGACATCACAGGCTGGAAGCGAAATAGTCCACAATCCAAAGTGATGAGTTAATACAACAACACATCTTCAACAAGATTCATACAATTGCATACAAAATAGTTCATACACAAATGCGTAAGTTAAATAACATACATTGCTAAAGTAACTAGAATAATCAAACTACAATAACAACATATGCATGAAAACATGCTGGCTCAATTATATTATTAAGTGAAAGTTCCATCCATACATACACCATTAACAGCCACTAGCCCCAATAGTGGAACATTACAGTCAACAACGCCTGCTCCTCCAAAGAGATGTACTCGCTCTACATTGTGGAGAAGTCAAGGCTCGTCACAATACTCTCCAAGCCTTCTCTAAGCAATGCCTAACCAAAAGCTTAGCTCCCAAAAACTTGTTTTATGAGTTATGGGGTTCTATTTATAACAAAGGGTGGGTGACCCTTGACATTCCCCTTTGTGAATCTTTGAATTCCCTCATGACTCTTCAACTTCTTTACTAATAACTCTCTACATTACATAGTCACTGTTCACATTCTACTAGTGACACTTGGAATTTCACTTACAACATATTTACTAATAATATACATTTTGCACATGTACCCATGTGAGACAAAATAGGCTAGAGATAGCCTAACAAGAAAAAACACTATGGCTTCATAGTTTGGGGAAAGACCAACTCAGAAACATCCCCTTGATGCTTCTCAGTCATGTACTGATATCGAGCCTGGTACTATGCTATGATGTCCCCAAACTACCTGATGTTGTTTCGCTGAAAGCAGACTCTTGCCTCCATGGAATCTGGGTATATGGACTTGGAACCTATGTCCATCTCGTCATGAAGCATGTGCAACATGGTGTTGTTAATTTTAGGTATGTTCTATGCTAGAGCAATTTATTTAAATTTTCACAGTTAGCAATCGCATCAACATTAAAGTAAATTGCAGATAGAACATAAGTATAAATCGCAGAAGACATGCCAAGACAAGAGGACAAAAGATGTGGTGCTAGCTAGGGACAAACCCCAGAATGTGTGGCGAAACCCTTGATCAATTCTTCTTTTATGTTCAAAGTTCAACAGAGAAAGAGAGAGAGAGATAGTACATTTACAATAGACTTCAACACTTTGACTTATCTAGATCTAGCATAGTCATTTCATATAACGATGAGATCAGTTGAAGACATTCTGCTTCAACTGATTCTCCAAGGTGACGACTTCACCTATCATAGTGCTGCATCTGGTCCACTTGCTGCACCACTGCATGCTGCAATAATCATGATTATCATCATGCTGCCCATGTCCATGATCTTATCCATCATCACGATTTACGCTGCCCATGCTGCCCATGATCTCATCATTCTTCATGCTACACATGCATCATATCAAGCTTCATGCTGCCCATGCATCATCATGCTTCATGATCTCATCTAACATGATGTACTCCAAGTCACTGCTGCATGTCACTGAGATCCATATACCAGATCTCTAATTCTCTTTTTCATTGCTGTTGAGATCCTCCTCATTTCAACACCATTGAAGCCATCATTACAGAGATCTTCACTGTTGCTTCATATCAATGTGATGCACTCACTGTGATCTTATGCTTTCATGAATGCACTAAGACAGTCATTACATTATGTCAGTGAGCTCTTCATTGAAGTCATCATTATGTGGACTGTTGCAATATACCTTTGTCATCACTGTATATTTGTTGAGACAATGATTCTCATTACTGCTTTATTATGTAACCCTTGTCACTATTATGCTGTTGAGACTTCATCATTCCTTTATCATTTTTTCCAAGCAATATGATAAATCCTGTAGAGCGTATTTGCTCCAATACTCACACGAAAGAATGTGAGATACCTCCTTCAGATCATAGGTATGCTGAGACTCTTCTTTACTGTGATGATGTTATTCATTTCTCCTGGCATCGAGGTTGTGACTGCACCGAAACCCTAGGTGCAGTCAAACCTTACTGCGTCTCCTTTCTATGTGACTGTGGCTTCTTATCTCCATTTCAACGTATTCCAATCTGCGTATATTGCGTATGACTGTGACAATGGTATATATGTATGATATGCGTATATACGTATATGACTCCGACTGTGATGCGTATATGCATATATGACTGTGACTAATATATGCCCTACGTAGGACTGCGTATATGCATATATGTGACAGTTATATATGCCCTGCATATATGTGTATAAATTCCTTGAGTAGTGTATCTTGACTGTGTTGATGCATATCATGACTGCGTTGTGACAACGTTGGTGCATGTATCCATGAGCAGCGTTTATGACAACGTTTGATGTGTGTATATACCAGTGCATGAATATGACAATGTATAACCCACACGTTGACTGTGTATTGAACCCAGCGTTAACATCCCACGTTGACTGTGACTCCTTGGCAACGAATTAGGGCATCATTTGCAGTGAGGGCATCATACTAGGCCTGCATTCTCCTTCTCCAAAAACCCAAGACGTGGAGAGGAGATCGCATGAAGAGTGTGTCCCAAATGACATCAAATCCTCATCTATTTATACCAAAAACATAGATGATGAATAGACATGACTATTGGTCTTCTTGAACCTAAGAAAGAGTTGGTCGGCTTGATAATAATTTCACAATCAAAATAAATTCATATCTCCATAAATACTTATCGGAATCGGATGATCTCTAGATCAATCCTACACCTCTCGACGAGAGGGATCCAATAAAAATACCATTTGCCATAAATAATCTGGCCCACATGGAGTTTGGCCCTAGTTACCAATTTAACAAGTGTAGACCATGGCTGGACCACCAGTGTGTTTCTGCATGTTTGGTGTGCTCAAATCCAAGTCATCCTTGGTGGCCTCTTACCTTAGCTTCTCCATGTACCTATTGTCCTCTAACTGGACATGGTTCTTGTGCCTAGATTAAATGAGGGAGCCTGCATCTATTCACTCTCTTCCTCAGCTGTTGGTTGTTCTGGCTCATCAACCTATATTGGCATTGTTTTCTATGTCATTGCACTTTTTCTTTGTTCTTCTCCCTACTTCTGCTTCTCTTCCCGTTCTTTCCTCCTCAGTACCTATCCTTCCTTTGGTTGTCTCAGTTCTGCTACCTGCAAGCTTTGCTTTTCTTCCTTGTTCCACTCTGTTGTCTGTGTCTTGTTCTTCCTTTTTCTTCTGTTGTCAAAGTTTCCTGCATGAAGATTGAATCTGATTTGCTTTGCAGCTTTGTTCTCCCTTTATTATGTCAACAATTTCCTCTTTCCCTAATATTGTACTGGCTTACTTCCTTTTGCCACTACTGCTGGTTTTGCTGCCATGCTAGTGTTGATTCTTTTTCTGTAAATAGTTGGGCATCTGCATATATTCAAAAGTAAATTGGTTCTTTCTCAACTGCTTAGCCAATACTGATTTCAGTGGTCTCTCTTGAAGCAACTCTATTTGGTGCCATGGTACAATGACGACTGGAGAGAAGTGCTTCACAAGTGTGGTACCTGTGGGAAATAATAGACACGCATGGAAAGCAAACATCAACTCTTACAAATCTAACTTCATAGCATTATCAAGTAGCAACCAGGGCATCTAATTATAGGAATTGCGCAATTTTGAGTGACAGGGGTGACTGACTGACTGACTGTGGGAACTGTGCACTGCACAGTCCCAACAGCCAGTGAGGAATCTAGATGACTAGAACTATGCAATGCTCAGTTCAGTCAAGGTTAGGGCCCGTGAGAGACTACGCATTGTGTAGTCTCAGCGACCAAGCTAGGAGACTGGCTCCTGGAATTGCGCAGTTGGAGCTAGCCCAGGACAAGCTCTGCGCAATTCCAGAAACCAAGGTAAAGGCCCTGAGCTCCTAGATTGCGAAGTGCATGCAGTGAAGTGTGAGATCCGGGTAGGTGGAGCCCAAATCTGTCCATGGGGAGTGTGCAAACAAGAAAATCTGAAGGATGATGTAGATGTATGCATGTAAAACAAGTGCAGTAATGGATCAAACTGAAGGAACAAGAGGCATGTGAAGGGAGTTGTCACACGACGAATGTTGGTGAAAAAATGGGAAAACTCCTGTGACGCTTGGGGAAGGCAATATATAACTTGAATCAAAACTTCTACAAGTTGAAATGTTAGCGGTCATTCAACAAAACGAGTGAGACAACACTCTCACAAGCTAAATAAACAAAAGCAACAGAAAAAGCAGAAAAAGGAAATAAAAGCAAAACTCACCCCAAAAAGTGATGAAAATGCTCCAAAGGCTCTTTGATTTCCTAAGGAAGCTAGAGCTTGATGATCGAATGTATAAGTAATCTCTAAAGGAATTCATTACATAGATTTGAGAAAAATTAATTTCATGATGCATATGCTTGAGATCAAGGACAACGACACTTGGAAGAAACTTCCAAAGATGACAATATGTCACCTTTGGGAAACTAATAATATATCCCTACTTCCTAGGGATGCTTTTCCTCTTAGATTTTTTCTTTCCGGGAAAATTGCCATGCACTGTCTAGTTTAAATGCATCCACAGAAGAGAAAATAGTAAAACCACAAGACAAGCACTCTGTGGACGTACCATGGTGTTGCATCACACTGTGCGTAGATGATAAACATGCACACTCTTTTGATCTTGACAAACGAGCAAACATGCAAAAAGAAGAAAACTTTAACTTAGCAACATGACTTGCTACGTATGACTCCTCCAATGCATGAGTGATAGGATCGTGTAATTCTGGTGGAGGATGTGAAAATTGTAGATCAAATTGATCTTCAATGTGCACAAGAGAGTGATGAGGAGCCTAGGGTGTTTCAACAGATTTCTAATCGAAAATGGAAATTACCTCAAGACTGCAAGAACCTGACATAACCATCAGCTTAGGCTGAAGTGCCTCGACAACTTGAGGGGTTTCCATTTCATCAGTAGATGTTTCATCAAAGACCGGTGGCTCAGAAAGATCAATAGTAGGTGAATCAGAATCGTGATCAAATGAGTGAGTGAAGAGATCACGACAACCACGATAAAAAAATTCAAGATGTACATTGACATCCTTATGATCTAACGAATCATACAGAGGGGTTGATGAGAAACATAAATTTCCACCCTTTGAATTTCCAGAAAGAAAAGATGATAGATTGGGTGGATTCGAAAAAGAAAGATTGGTCCTCTCCGTAATCAAATGATAGATTGAAATCTCGTGTGTCTTGTGAATGATCAGAAGTAGAAACATCCGGGAATGAATTTTCACAAGAACAATCAGAAGTGGTAGAATAAAAAAGATGTCAGGAAAGAGTGGATGAGGTGCGGATGGAAGTAGGTCATCCTTCACCGCGACTTCTTCTTCATATTCCCACACATACTCATCAAAAATGACAGTGGAGGTTGGCTGATCAACACCAACTCCATCGACAACGTGATCCTCATGAACAATAGATGTGGAGTCTGGAACAAATGAACACAACACATTACAATCTGAAGGATAAAAGGAACCAAAGGACGGAGGTTGATAAGGCAAGACAACCATCAGGGTTGCAGTTCAAGTCTGCACAAATGTTCAGGGCAGGTGGGGTGGGAGGATGTGATAGTTCAACAAATGGGTTCGCAACCTCTCCCACCTTGTCCTGTGAAGCTAGAGATGTTTTATGAGAAGGGGACAGAGGGTCACTTGTGACAACAACCTTGTCTGTCTTATATTTGGAAGCTCTCACATCGAGGCATGTAGGGAGGGGTTTGAAGGATTCTAACTCATGAGGATTTTTAGATACATGAAGAAGATACTGAAATCTCTCTTTGAGAAATTTCCAATCAATTTCATCTTTAGGAATTTGAAAAGTGAGATTACAGAAGCGGTGCCAAAACTGCGCAATAGATTCATCAGGCGCTTTTTGTAATTTCATTTTTTTTTTATTGAGTGCTTTACAATCATAACAATGGAAAGCATGGATATGATCATGTGATCAAACTAGTGAATATTGGTTTCGGGCAGTGTGTGATACCATTGAACAAAATGCCCTTCGAACGTGTAAGCGAACAACCCTTAGGAAATGTCGTCTAAGGGGACTTCATTCTTGTGACAAAAGCCTATGAAAGAAACTCTGTGTCTTAACAAGGCTGCTCTACTTGCACCATTGTACTTGATTTGTGACAAGTCATCGATGACATCCTCCAACACTTCTAAATCATGTGCATGAGAAAAAAATGCCAGAGTTGAGATTGTAATGTAAGTCATGAATGATGTGCAAATATTCAAAACAGATTTTGAGGGCTCAACTTGTCATTTGGCCCGCTTTCTAGCACCAGAAATGTTGATAGCGCTAGACCCACCAACATGTTAAGGGATTTCCCTGGTAAGAAGTCCCAACTAGACCTTAGACCGTTTGGAGTAGGAGTCCTAGTAGTGGGTAGTAAAGTAGTGCCTTGACTGCGATAGCACGCAGAGGTAAGTATAATAATTTTGTCGGAAGCAATTGTGTGACCTTGCAACGAGTTAAGTGAGATGCATAGAGATTCTAACACACAAAAGGGAAAAGGAAGTGTGTCCCTTAGAAGCCTATAATAGTACGCAACTTGAAAGGAACACACGAGTGGAATGACATCATAGGTTGGAAGAGGAATAGTCCAAAATCTAAAGTGACGAGTTAATTCAACAACACCTCTTCAACAAGATTCATACAATTACATACAAAATAGTTCATAAAAAAATGTGTAAGTTAAATAACATACTTTGATAAAGTAACCATAAAAATCAAACTACAATAAGAACACATGCATGAAAATGTGTTGGCTCAATTATATTATTAAGTGAAATTTCCATCCATACATACACCATTGACAACCACTAGCCCCAATAGTGGAACAATATAGTCAATACCGCCTGCTCCTCCAAATAGATGTACTTGCTCTATGTTGTGGAGAAGCCAAGGCTCATCACAATACTCTACAAGCCTTCTCTAAGCAATGCCTAGCCAAAAGCTTGGCTACCAAAAGCTTGTTTTATGAGTTATGAGGTTCTATTTATAACAAATGGTGGGGTGACCTTTGTCATTCCCCTTTGTGACTCTTTGACTTCCTCGTGACTCTTCCACTTGTTTACAAATAACTCTTTACATTGCATAGTGAACATTCACATTCCACTAGTGACACTTGGAATTTCGCTTACAACATATTGACTAATAATATACATTTCACACATTTACCCACGTGAGACAAAATAATCTAGAGATAGCCTAACAAGAAAAAACACTATGGCTCTGGAGTTTGGGGAACGACCAACTGGACAACATCCCCTTGATGCTTCTTGGTCATGTACTGATGCCGAACTTGGTATTGTTCTATGTTGTCCCCAAACTGCTTGATGTTGTCTTGCCGAAAGTAGAGTCTTTCCTCTATGGCATCCGGGAATATGGTCTTGGAACCTGTGTCCATATCGTCCTAAAGCATGTGTAACATTGTGTAGACCATGGCAGGACCACTAGTGTGCTTCTACATGCTTGGTGCGCTCAACTCAAGTCATCCCTAGTGGACTCTCGCCTTAGCTTCTCCATGTACCTTTGGTCCTCTAATCGGACGTGGTTCTTGTGCTTAGATTTGGTGAGGGAGCTTGCATCTGTTCACTCTCTTCCTTAGTTGTTGGTTGTTCCATCTCATCAATCTATATTGGCATTTTTTTCTCTATCATTGCACCTTGCATTTGTTCTTATTCCTACTTCTGCTTCTCTTCCTGTTCTTTCCTCCTCAGTTCCCATCCTTCCTTCGGTTGTTGTTCTACTTGTTGCGGTCTCAATTTTGCTACCCGCAAGCTCTGCCTTTCTTCCCTCCTTTGCTCTGTTGTCTATGTCCCTTGCTTCCTTTTACTTCTGCTGTCAAAGCTTCCTACATGATGATTGGATCTGCTTTTTCTCTACAACTTTTTTCTCCCTTTATTATGTCAACAATTTCCTCTTTCCATGATCTTGAACTGACTTGCTTCCTTCTACCAATGTTGTTGGTTTTGTTGCCATGTTAGTGTTGATTCCTTTTCTGTAAAAAACTGGGCATCTGCATATATTGGCAAGTAAATTGGCGCTTGCTCAACTGTTGCCCTAGTACTACTTTCAGTGGTCTCTCTTGAAGCAACTCTCTTTGGTGCCATGGTAGAATGGCTGTAGGAGAGAAGTGCTTCACTAGTGTGGTACCTGTGGGACAAAACATACACTCATGGCAAGCAAACATTAGCTCTTACAAATCTAACTTCACAGCATGATCAAGTAGCAACTAGGGCATCTAATGAGAGGAATTGCACAATTGTGACTTACAGGGGTGACTGATTGACTGTGAGAACTATGCACTGCGCAGTCCCAATTTTCAGTGACGAAGCTAGATGACTGAAACTGCACAATGTGCAGTTCAGCCTGGGTCATGGCTTGGGAGAGAAAACACATTGCACAATCTTAGTGAGCAAGCTAGGTGATTGGCTCCTAGAACTACCCAGTGCGCAGTTGGATCTAGCTCAGGATAGGCTCTGTGTAATTCTAGAAGGCAACGCAGAGGCCTTGAGCTCCCATATTGTGTAGTGCATGCAATTAAGTGTGAGATCTGAGTAAGGGGAGCCCATATTTGTCCATGGGAAGTGTGTAGACAAGCAGATCTGAAGGACGATGTAAGGATGAGTGCAGATCTGACTAAGTGTAGATGTATGCATGTAAAAAAAGTTCAACAATGGATCAAATTGAAGGAACTAGAGGAATGTGAAGGGAGTCACCGCATGATGACTGTTGGTGCAAAAATGGGAAAACTCATGCAACACTTGGGGAAGGCAATGTATAACTTGAAACAACACTTTTACAAGTTAAAATAAGTTAAAATGCTAGTGATCGTTCAACAAAACAAGTGAAACATCACTCTCACAAGATAAACAAACAAAAGCAACATAAAAAGCAGTAAAAGACAATAAAAGCAAAACTTTCCCTAAAAAGCAACAATAATGCTCCGAAGGTTCCTTGATCTCCTAAGGAAGCTAGAGATTTATGATCGAATGTATACGTGAGTTCTAGAGGCGTCCATTACATAGATTTGAGAAAAATGGAGTTCATGACGTGTATGCTTGAGATTAAGGACAACAATGACACTTGGAAGAAACTTCTAAAGATGGAAATGTGTCACCTTCAGGAA
The DNA here is from genome assembly GCA_000404065.3 of Pinus taeda. Lineage (NCBI taxonomy): Eukaryota > Viridiplantae > Streptophyta > Pinopsida > Pinales > Pinaceae > Pinus > Pinus taeda. Next base: position 127,570 of record APFE030925269.1, read on the forward strand.
ATTAATAGTATATCCCTACTTCTTAGGGATGCTTTTCCTCTTAGCTTCTTTCTTTTGGGGAAAATTTCCATGCAATTCATGGAAATATTGTGCAGTTCTCGGAAGGACCGGGCAACTCTTTGGTTCATGCACTGAGCAGTTTCTAAGCACAGTAGGTTTTGTGCAATTTTTGGATTGAGTGGCTTTGGGGTGCCTCTCAGGCTCTGTGCAATTTCCCAGTTGAATGCAGGTTGTCAGCTAGATCTACTCAATTTTAGAGCTGAAAGCTCACTTGCTGGCTTGGACTTCTCTGTGCAATTTCCCAGTTGAAGACAAGCTACGAGCTGGGACTGCGCAATTTTGGAGCCGAATCTCATTTTTGGGTTGCACTGTGCATTTCCTGAGAGCAAGGCTGGTTTCCCTCAAGGATTGCACAAATCATCAAGGTAGTGCTAGAACCAGTTTGTAACTAAGTCACAGGGTTAGATTGTGGTTAGATGACAAAGCAAGTAAGAGAACACAAGCTGTAAAGCACAAGTTCCTAGGCAGTGTAAGACAAGCTGCTGAGATTTTAGTAGGGATGTTCCAAAATGAAGCAAAGACAAAATTTTGGAGGGTGGTTGTAGCCACTGCAACAATTTCATAGAGATTCATCACTGTCATATCATCATCATAGAGATACTGACATAATTTTTATGGAGAAATTATTGAACATCATCACCATAGATACTCTATCACAATTGTTATGGAGAAATAATCATACTTCATAGGGGTATTGTCACAACTATCATGGAGAAGTTTTCAAGGCACTGCCACAACTGTCATGGAGAAGCTTTTAAGGCACTGTCACAACTATCATGGAGAAGTTGTCAAGGTGCCATCACAACTTTCATGGAGAAGTCGTCAAGGCACTGATACATTCATAAGAATACTTCACATCACCATCATTATCATAAGCACAAAATTCAAGGATCATTGTTTATTAAGGATGACTGTCATATATGTCTAAACAAGGATCACTATAATCAAGGCCACTATCACTCATTGTCATCCAATGCTGTCATATCACAGTCTCATGCTTTACCATTATATGGACACTGTTGCTGTGCCATTACTTTACTAAGAATATAGCCATACATCATAAATCATTGTTATACAAATTTTGCCATGTATCAAAGAGAAATGCCAAATGAATGTGACCAAAATGAACCACTACTTCTTAGCATTCATTATTATAGAATAAGAAATATAATACTATTATGGACATTTAAATGCAGCCACTAGGAGTTGTTTCTCCATAGTATTATTTCCCTAACAAGACTACCATACTGAGGAGTATATGGCAAATGATAAGAAGTGCACAAACAAGCAAATCCCAAAACCAAACAATTAAATCAATCATTCATGCATATATTTCCCTATCTAGGGTTTGCGATGAATACCCAAGATCCACACAAGTTGATTACGAGTGTTGGATATGATGCAAATAATTCCCACTCCGGCCAATAGATCTTGTCCTCTACAATAGATCTGAATCCTACACACAATCACCACCAAACAAAGAGCACATATGGCCTTCTATGGAGGACTGTCAACTTAAACAAATCAACATAAAAATAAACAATAGATCATACATTCAGATTTAAAGGAAGGGAACATTCACTTCTCTTAATCATAAAATGAGAGAATACAAAATGTACACCATCACATATGGATATTCCTATCCAAACTCTGGTAGAGTCTCCCCTTCTCCAAGCAATATGACCTTGAGAAACGATGGTTCACAATCTCTGAATGAGATTGAAGATAGCAACATGAATTTATAATTCTCTCTCTCTCCTAACCCTCAAGGGTGGACTAGTATATAAAGACTTAGAGGACTCCCAAGGAGGATGAATGTAGACACTTAGGGTGAAGAGAAGTTAGGAAGCTTCTCTAATAATTCACCCAAGCCAACTCGAATAGATAAGATAAGATGTGGTGCTGAATTGATCTTCTAGGGGAAGAAAGCCTCTAGAACATAAGCCATGGTTGCAAGGATTGAACTAGGAAATTTTGACTCTAGTCACTATGATAATGAGGTGCACCTAGTGATTAAAAGGATACAATCACTATGTTAAGTATTAGGTCCCAATGATTGTGGACAAAACTAGGTAAAATGATGGGTCAAAACTCAGACAAGTGGTCTACAGTGTAAATACTCATGAATATTAACTCTAGGGAGAAAAATAGGTTGATAACAGATGCCCCCTAATGCATGAGGTCAAAATAATAACTGATGGATGAAATACATTAAAATAAATCTCAGAGGTCAAAATGGGTGGAAGGAGACAAAGCTAAGACGCTGGATGTTAAGACATTGGATGCTAAGACGCTGGATGATAAGATGCTAGTTTTGAGGAAGCCAAATGTTGAAGTCTTCTCTGTGCTAATAAGGTCCCTGAGGTAGACATACCCATGCTCAGTCATAAAGGGAAACTGAACATGACCACCAAACATACACTACAAATCCATGAAATGAAATGCTAAGACATGGCCACGAACAATACACAATGGATCCATGTGACACATCGAAAGGGTCATAGCCACCAAAAAATACAGTGTGGATCTATGTCACAATATACATCAGTAGTACTATGGAAACATAAAAAACATGAGTTGTCATAAAGTAGTCCTCAAAGTACATAATGAATACATAAATCCAATGTATCCTTGGAAAGGTGCCATATAAGAGTGAGATGTCCCTAATATAGGGTCTTTGACATCTATAACATGCAGATAGATGGGCTGATGTCGAACATGGTAGAAGTTGTATGATTACTAGTCAATGAGGTATATCATTAATAGACATGAGGGGACCCACTGATGATTAAAATGGACCTGAAGGTACCTAGTACACTCCACAAAGTGTGAATGGATGAGATGATGTTGAACACTTGTGGATTCTACCGATGAGGAGTCAATGATGTAATCCCACCTTCAATCACGAGGAAACCTACCAATGAGGTTTGCAAGCTCCAAGGTATTATTGGTTCCTAGATTAAGCTCATGGATAATGAGCTGAAGTCGGCATGAGAATATCCATCAAAGGAGGGACTTGATGTATCCCCCATCAGTCGACGCAAAATAGACTGAGAGATGATGTGAATGGATGAATTCATGAGATGAGGAAATACAATTGACAAAGGGATGACCAAATCAAAAAGGTCAAGGAGAAATTGCAAATGACAGACATAGGTTGAGACTTCCCTTAAACCTATAATGGCATGCACAAAAGTGACTTGGCAGCATGACTAATGAGCACAATGTGATATCGTGCAATAACACAAGAGATATTGAAGCATGCTTCCTAATGACTGCAAGAGTAACCAACCAAAGGAGTAGATAGACTCATATGTATGGTATGACTCCTGGGCAAGCTAAAACCCAACTTTAAGATAATGACACAGACAAGTGCCATGTTCAAGGGTGATACAAATGACACTGCCATTTTGATAACTAAAAAAATAAATGTTCCTTTCCCATTTTCTCTTTTTAGTCTCCTTCATGGTTTAATGAGCATGAAAGAGAAGACAAATATGATTAATAGGTTCCTTTTTCATAAAGTTTAACGAGGTCGTAAAAGAGATAAAAGTACACGTACCCTTCTCATGGTTTAATGAGCTTTGATAATGGAAAATAGATCACTCATTGACTTTCAATTCACTTAACGAGCAGGAAAATACAAAAATAACTCAAGATTTTCGTCCAAATTTCATGAGCATGAAAAGATGGAAAAAGAAGCTTGGGATTTTCATAAGTTTAACGAGTCATGAAAATAGGACCAAAATGAACTTCCCATTTTCATTGATTAACAGGGATGAAAACAAGGGAAAAAAGAGCTCAACATCGTTCAGGGTTTAACGAGCATAAGAAGGACACTAAGGAAGTTTGTCTTGGAGGAATTAGTGGTATAAAGGTAGCAACTAGTTCAGATGTGATGGAACAACTCAAAGCATAAGGAGACAAAGAGGTTGGCTCAACGAGACCATTCATTGTAGTGGTCCCTCTAGGAAAGGGTAAAACACAAAGTGAAAGCGAATGATAAGCCAAGCAAATGGTGATAACGATGGAAAAAAAAAAACCAAGGCTCATCATGTAGAAATAGGCTAATGAAATATGGTAGTCACAAGGGATAAAGTTGTGGAATCCTCCTAGGGTATGGCCAAAAAATGATGAGGAAGAGAAGAACGTGGCTAATATTCGAGGCCATGGTTGGTCACGAAGAGGGATTCCAAAAGAGAATAAAAATGATTGCATGGATACCAAGATGGAAAAAGGTGCTCAACTAGGGAATCCATGTATAGGTAGACTCTATTTCCAAGCTACGATGTGTATAAATGAGAAGGATAATTCTGCAGTCAGACATGATAAGACCTAAGGTACAATAAAAGTGGCATTGATGGTCAATAATGCAACTGTGATATTGGACCTACCCCTAGATGCTAGTTGAGAAAATGTACCTCCAGTCCATTAACAGAAATGGGACCTTGAAAGACACTAATAAGAAAAAATAAGACTCCCCATACTCCTGCAAAAAGATCATTAGTGAAATAACATAGGAAAAACCCACAATCCCAAAAATAATTAAAAAGGGAATATTCTCTAGATGTTCAAAAGTTGTTATAAAAGAGACATGTACCTCCTCATTTTACTCATTGTGAGGTGAAGAAGAGAAGTGTTCCCAAGCATTGTGCAAAGAGGGAAAGGAGTAGCAAGAGTCGAAAAGCATCTTCCCAAGATAAGGTAAGTCGATTTTCATCCCTCACTAGTTGATTTACACACATGGTTTATCATGGCCGCAATTTTTAGGGAAAAAAATTCATTTTTGCTTATGTATCAGCCTAGTCACTGGGAAAAATTGAAGAAATTTCAACTGGAGGGCCACAATCACATTGCTATGATCTCGCACCGTGTGGCTAGGGTTGAAGTTTCCTAGTTAGATCCCAGTGACCAAGGTCAAAATGTTATTTTTGGTAGAAGATTCCCCAAATCACAATTTTATCTTAGGGTTTTGACATTGTTTGTGCAATGACCATGCTCTTGAATCATATGTGATTTGGTTACTACAAGAGGAACCATGTGCATGTGAAAAATGACATCCAAGCCATAACTCATCCACCAAATTTACAAGCATTGAGGGATTGCAGATTGTTGAAATACTTCAAGATTCCTAGTATGACCAACCAACCATGGTTATTGCAACAAATAATAGACTGGTGGGATGTAGATAACCAACAATTTATAGTTGGACCTGAGGTATTTAGGCTTGAGGTGGAAGATATATATTTCCTCACAAGGTTGTCAAGACGAGGGACTCCTTCTGTGTTGGCCAATGTGAGAAGTAGGATTGGGGAGATGGTGAGGACCTACATAGAGCAACATTTCACGTAGGGTACAAGGATAGAGGGTGAGGGAATTTTCATCGAGACCATAGCATATTAGATTGTTTGAACCCTAGCATACATTATCACACGACTGGTAGGGACAAAGGAGCCACATGCAATGACCAAAGTACATATGGACATGTTAGTGTGAAGTTTGGAGCCTACATTATTTAACTAGTGTGAAGGTGTCTTGGTGAATGTCAAAGATCAACTCACATGGGTGAGGAGTGGAAGAGTCAAGACATTTGGATATGGGAGTCTAATAGTACCATTATTTTTGGAGAGGGTCCCAATGATGAGGCAAATGGTAGATTATGAGTTGGATCCACCACCTATGTAGCCTCGTATGATGATATGGTGTTCCTTGATGATGAGGTAGGAGGTTGTCCATGGTGGAAAATGGTTTCCTCCATAGTACTTCAAGTGGCTGAAGAGAGTGCCCCTAGTAGTGGATGATTATGCTTATGATGCGTTAGACTACTAGGGAGACTCAGATTAGGTCCTGCCCCGAGATGGAGTGGACTGATATAGGTAAAATGTTTTTTTTTTGAGTTCTTTGCATTTTTGGATTTTTTGCTTTTGTTTTTTTGTTATGGGTACAAACTTTTTCTAACTTGTAATGAATGTGATATGCAGATATTGCATCGATTCATCCTGAGGTCTATTCTTCTTTATGGGGAAGAGTACCACCAGCCCAGGCACATGCAACAATCAAAGAAGATGAGGAGGAGGAGGAGTTGAGAGACTTCACTTGCAATGTTGAGGGATTAATGTTAGGAGTTCCACCTATGAGGATTATAAAGACTAATCAGACATATGCAGAGGCATACAGTAGAGGTGACTTCCTCTCATCGCCAAGGTGTCCTTCGATGGATTCTATAGGTTGTACTATGTTATCATGAGCACCACTAACTAGGAATAGTGGTTTACCTAAGGGTTTTTTGATGTTACTACATATGTATGGTATTATGGCCAGGGCCTCATATGCTTGGATTTTGAACGATGTACCCAAATTTTGTGATGTAAAACTCTATTATGATATAATAAAATGATGACTTCTATGGTGTGTTTTTTGAAAAGATGTGTACTATACAATGTTTTTTGTCATGTGCATAGTTAAAAATTTAATGAGACAAATGCCAATCTAACACATAATTAGCTAGAGAATCAACGAATGTGTTTTGTTCTCTAGGAATGTGGACACAAGCAATATAATCAAATGATTGTTACCAGGGACATACCCTAAAAAAATAATGTATTATCATAGGATTCTTCATAGAGTAAACATAGTTGAGTTGAGACACTATGCACTGAGAATCAAGTTGAACAACCAAGTGGCATATGCCAAGGCGGTTAACCCCGATTAAGAGCTCGATGAAAACATGTTGATAGATGAAAAAATTCCTCTTGCAAAAAGTGATTATTGGCCCGATTAGGGTTCTAATTAGACCCTTTTTTGTTTGGTGTGGCTATATAGTCTTTAGAAGAAAGGCCCAGTTGCCTATATTAATCTAACTTCAAAAATATATACATAAAAACCAATTAAAATAAAATTGATATAATCTAATTGTCCTAGACATTTACAAGTAAATATAAACAACTATACAATTTCGCTGTGTGTGAATGTATATGCTTGAATAATCTTAATAACAGGGGATGGGGAAATCACCCAAATGTAGCACTAAGAGAAAATACTACATATATTTCAATTAGTGAAAACCTTGACTAAAATATGGGTTCGGTTAGTCACTTAAATAGATTTTTGCGCTTTGCTTTAAAGAGCTTATAAAAAAATGATTATATTTTTTGTTCTTTTTAATCTTTATTGCATATAATGAAATTAATATAAATGACAGAAAATAAATCTATCTCGATAATGAGAGAAAGATTGATAACCTATCTTTTGAATATAAAAAATGAATGTCGATTCACTCATATTAAACAATTAACAAATTTGTATTACTAAAATAACTCAACGCTGCATATACTTGACCATTTCAAAAGAAAGGACAAAATCAGATTCCAACATTCAATAGGTATCAATATAAAGAAAAACAATGGAGGAAAATACCATCAATGTCTTTTAAATAATTATAAGATCATGTAGTACTCAGATCACGTTATTTAATAAAAATCAATACTTGATGGGTATTAAAAAATTGACTATAAAATATTGATTATAAAACTAGAGTCTTAAAGTGTTGTAATTTCTAACCCTCTTGGGATTGTGATTTGAGAAGAAAGATCCCACAATAATATAAGTTCCGTCTACTTTTGTTAAGCCTCCTCCTTCTCTTCTGCATGCCCTCTGTTTATAATCAAAGAGTTCAATGGAAAAACAAAACAAAACAAAATTTTGTTTCTTGTTAACTTCAACAAAATCTGATTTCTGATTTATAGGGATTTTAATAATCCTCTTTCCCATATGCAATTCCAATCCATAAATTTTTGAGCTTTAAGTGGTAACAATCGTCTATAAATTCTGCATAAAACATTTACAAAATATATCATTAAAACTGTTTTAAAACTTAAAGCAAAAATCTCAATCCAAAACAATCAAAATTAATTATTAAAAAGAAAACTTGATTCCTGTAAATTAGCAATAAATCCCCAAATCTAAGCCAAGTCATTTTGTGTTATGATGCAGGAGCATGTGACTTTAGAGGGAAAATGTCTTTGGATTTAAGAGATCTGTGGTTTTCAATTTTTGGATCAGTAACCGAAGAACCCACAGTATAAACATCTTTTTGCCAACGTTTCAAATCCCAACTGGGAAAATGTCTTCAAACATATTCCAAAAATCCAAAAAAATCTACAGGCAAGGGAGTGGGGTCCTTTAGCCAGTAATTTCCATGCTTTCCTAGTTTAGGATAAAAATAGACTTAAGAATAAATCATTCTAAAATCATCGCTTATGGATAGCTGTAACAAAGCTTTACACTTTAAATCAATCTATGTAAAAGTATGTTTTTATAAAGGATAATGGCCAAGAAAGGCTTTATCTATTGATTATAAATAAAATGATGGGATGTTCATAGTTAGAGTGGTGCCTAGAAGTATTATCCTTTGAAGAAACATTTCTTTGTGTATCTACATTGATAGTTCTTTGTTAATTGATAATTATATGTGTGTATCAGTTCAAGTGCTTCTTGTGAGTTTGAATATGGATGAATTGATCTTATTTTCCCATGAATGTTTAGGCTGGAGCCTTTAAGATTGCTTTTCCTTCATATCGGTGAGCGCAGGCTCTTAAATCGTTGCATAGAGTTCCATGGGCAAACTCTGTTTTACACAGAGAATTCGCGAAAAACCTTCATTTGGACTTGAAATTTTATCGATTTTGGTTCATATCGTATTAGGTCTAAACCTTTATCGTATTGCCTAATCACAAGTGGAGTGGAAAGCCCTTTGGAACCACCGAGTGTCGAAACCCCGATAAGCTTGGACCCAAAATAATATATAGTGGGTTGGATAAATTTTCAAGTCCGCAAGGACTGTCGCATCGTGCAGTTGAAGTTGGAGGAATCTATTGTGTGGTCTTTCGAAATCACTGATAGCGATTGATGAGAGCATGTGTTATCGCATCGGAGGTAAGAGTGGTTGAAAGCTGATTATAAACTACCGATAGTGTATATTGCATGTAAGGCAGGACTTAGAATATTATCACGTCGATAGTGTAATTCCTTTGGAATTAACACTAAGACTGTTTATAAGCCACGACTGTGGTTTTGAATGCGCCGATAGTGTATTTTGTTCCTTTGGAAAAAATCCCCGCGATTGTGTATTTTGCGTTGAAAACGCAGTTTCCTCACTTTTAAAGGGCTGATAGTGTTCTTGTGTAATTCCTTGGCATTGCAGTTCCAATAGGAACAGAGGCTGGTTTGTTAATTATAACCAAGGTAGGGGTGATTGGGGAAAACCCATGTGGCTGTTGGTTTTACCGCTAGATGACTGATATGCAATTAGAAGTAGAAAGGGAGATTCAGCTTGAAATTGAAGAATTTATAGCCAGATTTGAGAGGCTGTCCATATCGCCTGCCCCCAGGCCACCATTAGTGGTATCAGAGCACCCAACTGACATTGGATTGAATCTCAAAAGTAGGAGAAGGAAAGTTACTATGGATTTCAGATTTGGAAGAGGAAGAGGACATGGTGGAAGAGGACGGCTTGTTGCAAACTCTGAAGTGATGGAAGCTATGCAAAAGATGCAAGCTAGATTGGATGCATTAACAACATGCATGAACATAGGTGATGGAGATGTAAGTGAACCTGAGCTTGAAGATGCAGAGGAGGAATCTGTAGCAATTACTCTTGAGATGAGGTTCTTTTAGTCAGTATTGAGATCCACGGCTAGGCCAAAGATCGAGGTATCAATATATGAAGGAGGATTGAATCCAGAAGAATTGATAGACTGGATTAATGGCATGGAGAAATTCTTCGATTATGAAGAAACAAAAGATGAGAAGAAAGTGAAGTTTGTTGTCACCAAGCTAAAAGGCCATGCAGTGCTTTGGTGGGATGGTGTGCAGGCAGAAAGGAAGAGACTTGGCAAGCAACCAATCAAGAATTGGAGTAGGATGGTAGCAAAGCTAAGAGGTAAGTTTCTGCCAAGTAATTATCAGCAAACCTTGTTCAGATAGATGCAAAATCTTAGACAGAGGTCTTTAACAGTAAAAGGATACACAAAGGAATTCTACAAGGTAAGCATAAGAGCTGGAGAAGCCCAGGATACAGATAAAAAGGTGGCTAGATATGTGAATGGCCTTAGGATGGACATTCAAGATGAAATAAGTCTACTCTCTCCTAAAACAGTAAAGGAAGATTATCAGATAGCACTGAAAGCTGAAGAAAAACTCATGAGGAAGCAGTTTACCAGAGGGAGAGGTACTTGTCGAGGAAGGGGAAGTCAAGGTGGTAGAGGAATATCTATAGCACCTAAAGATGGAGCTAGCATTAGCTCAACCTAGCATGCACCCATAGGAGGTGATGCAAGAGGCAGAGGGAGTTTTTCTAGAGGAAAATGAGGTAGAGGAAGAGGCAGAGAAATAAGATGTTACAGATGTAACAAATTGGGACATAGAGCTTTTGAGTGCCTAGATAATGTAGAAACAAATCAGATGAATGCAATTGTTGCTCAAGTTGAGGGAAAGGCACTAGCAGCAGCAGTAACAGAAGAAGAAAATATACTAGTGAGAGGAGAATCTTTGGTAGTTAATAAAGTTTTGCTAAAGCTAGCAAAGGAGATAGTTGAACCACCACAAATAAAGAATTTATTCTGGACAGTGTGTAAAGTCCAAGGGAAATGTTGTCAAATGATCATTGATAGTGGCAACACTGATAATTTGGTCTCTACAGAAGTGGTGGAGAAATTGAAGCTAAAAACAATGAAACATCCAACACCTTACAAGGTGTCATGGTTGCAAAAGGGACATCAACTGTTGGTAAATGAATAGTGTGAAGTAGAATTTCAGGTGGGCAAGTATAAAGATAAAATTGTTTGTGATGTGATGCCAATGGATGTGTGTCATATATTGCTTGGAAGACCTTGATAATATGATAGAGGATCCATGCATAATGGAAAAAGAAACACCTACAAGTTTGGAAAGGATGGTGTCAATCATATTTTGCTGCCTCTACAAGAAGAAGATGTACTAGGAAAGAAGACTAATCCAAAAAATCTGTTATTAGGAGGAAAGGAATACTTGAAGCAAATTGAAGAAAATGAGGTAAATTTTACTGTAATTTGCAAGTCCAAGGTAATAATGACTTCTACTAAAATTTTTGATTTACCCATTGAAATTCAAAAAATGTTGGAAAAATATTGTGATATTATTGTTGATGATTTTCCAAATGAGTTGCCACCCATTAGAAGAATCAGCCATCATATAGAATTGATACCTGGAGCAAGTCTACCTAACCAAGCAGCTTACAGAATGACTCCTATAGAAAATGAAGAGGTTAGGAAGCAGGTGCAAGAATTGCTTGAAAAAGGGCTGATAAGAGAAAGCTTGAGTCCTTGCGCAGTACCAACAGTGCTGAGTCCAAAGAAAGATGTAGGCTGGAGAATGTGTACAGATTCAAGAGCCATCAATAAAATCTAAATCAGGTACAAATTTCCATTGCCTAGAATTGATGATTTAACGGATTTCCTGAGTGGAGAAAAGTATTTTTCAAAACTAGATCTTAAAAGTGGGTATCATCAAATAAGAATAAGAGAAGGGGTTGAGTGGAAAACCACTTTTAAGACAAATGAGGTATTGTACGAGTGGAGAGTAATGCCTTTTGGGTTTTCCAATGCACGAAGTACATTTATGAGACTCATGAATGAAGTTATTAAAGAGTTCATTAGTAAATTTGTAATAGTATATCTGGACGATATATTAGTTTACAATAGGTCTAAGGAGGAGCACGTGAGACATCTGAATTATGTCTTACAAAGGCTGCTGCAGGAGAAATTATTGCTGAATTTGAAGAAGTGTTCATTCATGAAAGAAGAGCTAGTGTACATGGGTTTTATTATTTCTACTGAAGGGCTAAAGATGGATCCAGAGAAGATCAAGGCAATCATGAAATGGCCTTCACCCAAGAGTGTTTATGAGGTAAGAAGTTTTCATGGTCTTGCTAGCTTTTATAGAAAATTCATCAAGAATTTTAGTAGGATTAATGCACCTATTATTGAGACCATAAAGAAGGATAAACAACCATTTAGATGGACTGCTGAAGCAGAAAAGAATTTTCAGCTGTAAAAGAAAAAACATTGAAAATCCTATTTTGGTTATGCCTGATTTTAACAAACCTTTCCAAGTGAAGTGTGATGCTAGCAGAGAAGTAATTGGAGGTGTTTTAAGTCAGGAAGATTGACCAATAGATTATTTTAGTGAAAAGCTAAATGATTCCAAAAAAAAGTATTCTTCTTATGATAAGGAGTTCTACGTAGATGTGCAGTCATTGAAGAAATGGAGGCATTATTTAATGTCAAAGGAATTTATCCTTTATTCAGATAATCATGCACTACAGTTTATAATGCAGCAGCCAAAGCTCAGCCGGAAACATGCCAAATGGGTAGAGTATCTTCAAGGTTTCCATTTTGTTTTGAAGCATATAAATGACCAATCAAACAAAGTTGCAGATGCCTTAAGTAGGAGGAATGTATTATTTCAAGACAGTCAAATCCAAGTGTTGGGTTTTGATTTTCTTAAGGATTTATATGAGACCGATTCAGATTTTAAAGAGGCATTTAAGGCTTGTAAAAATCCTATTTTGGTGGATAGGAATAGATGGTTGAATTACTTCTTACAAGATGGACTCTTATTTAAGAAAAACTAGTTGTGCATACCAAAATGTTCAATGAGGGAGAAGTTAATCAAACAAAAACATAGTGGGGGACTTGTAGGACATTTTGGCATAGAGAAGACTTTTGAAGAGTTGAACAGATTTTATTTCTGGGCAAATATGAAATCTGAAGTGGAGAAGTATGTGATAACTTGCAAAGTCTGTCAACATGCAAAGAGAAGAAGCCAAAACATAGGTTTGTATATCCCATTACCAATTCCAGATAGGCCTTGGGATATGGTAAGTATGGATTTTGTTTTGGGCTTACCAAAGACTCAAAGAGGTAATGATTCAATTTTGTTTGTAGTGGAAAGATTTTCAAAAATGGCACACTTTATTCCATATTATAAAACTAGTGATGCTTCTCACATTGCTAATTTTGTTTTTTAAGGAGATTGTAAGATTGCATGGGTTGCCCAAAAGTATTATCTTAGACAGAAATTCCAAATTTGTTGGACATTTCTGGAGGACACTATGGAAGAAGATGGAAACTAAATTAAGTTTCAGTTCTTCCTATCATCCACAAATTGATGGACAGACTGAAGTGGTGATTAGAAGTTTAGGTAATCTTTTAAGGAGCCTTACTGCAGAACATCCAAAGAAATGGGATCAAGTATTGGCGCAAGCTGAATATGCATACAATGGCTCACCTAACAGGAGTACGGGATAGAGTCCATTCCATATTGTTTATGGAATGCATCCAAGAGGAATATATGAATTAAGAAATTTGGGAAAAGAAGAGATGAGAAGTGGAGAGGGTGAAGATTTTGCTTCAGAAATGCAAGCAATACATGAACAAGTGAAGCAACAGTTGCAGGATAGCAACATCAAGTACAAAACTAGAGCATATATGAGAAGAAGACAGGTGAACCTTGAAGTTGGGGATTTGGTTTTAGCACATCTCAGAAAGGAGAGGTTTCCAAAGAGGGAGTATAATAAATTGAAGTTCAAGAAAATTGGACCATGCAGAGTGTTAAGAAAGTTTTCTGCAAACACATATGAGATTGAGTTACCCCCTAATGTTGGAATATCACCAATTTTTAATGTTACAGACCTATACAAGTATGAAGGTGAAACTACAGATAATACAACATAGGATCAAGAGATCCAAGAGATTGTCTAGGTAAAAGAGTTACCCACAGCGAAGGAGTTGCAGCCAGAAATAATTCTAGACAAGAAGGTGTTTAAGAAGACAAGGGGATGCGAGTACTTCCAATATTTGGTAAAATGGAAGGATTTGCCAACCACTGAGGCTACTTGGGTTACAGAAGACATGCTACAGAGACTGGGCAGTTCTGTAGATGAACTCATGGACAGGAGCCCATGAAGAATTTTGTCCTCAGGAGTTTGATGCAGGAGCATGTGACTCAGAGGGAAAATGTCTTCAAACATATTCCAAAAATCCAAAAAAATCTACAGGCTAGGGAGTGGGGTCCTTTAGCCAACAATTTCCATGCTTTCCTAGTTTAGGATAAAAATAGAATTAAGAATAAATCATGCTAAAATCATCGCTTATGAATAGTTGTAACAAAGCTTTACACTTTAAATCACTCTATGTAAAAACATGCTTTTATAAAGGATAATGGCTGAGAAAGGCTTTATCTATTGATTATAAATCAAATGAAGGGAGGCTCATAGTTAGAGTGGTGCCCGAAAGTATTATCCTTTGAAGGAACCTCTCTCTATGTATATACATTGATAGTTCTCTGTTAATTGATAATTATATGCGTGTATCAGTTCAAGTGCTTCTTGTGAGTTTGAATATGGATGAACTGGTCTTATTTTCCCATGAAGATTTAGGCTGCATCTTTTAAGATTTCTTTTACTTCATATCGGTGAGCGCAGGCTCTTAAATCGTTGCATAGAGTTCCACGGGCAAACTCTGTTTTACACAGAGAATTTGCGAAAAACCTTAGTTTGGACGTAGCTTTGGACTTGAAATTTTATCGATTCTGGTTCATACCGTATCGGGTCTGAACCTTTATCGCATTGCCTAATCCCAAGTGGAGTGGAAAGCCCTTTAGAACCACCGAGTGCCAAAACCCCGATAGGTTTGGACCCAAAATATTATATAGTGGGTTGGATAAATTTTCGGGTCAGCAAGGACTGTCGCATCGCGCAGTTGAAGTGGGAGGAATCTATTGTGTGGTCTTTTGGAATTGTCGATAGCGATTGCTGAGAGCATGTTTTATCGTATCAAAGGTAAGAGTGGTTGAAAGCTGATTATAAACTGCCAATAATGTATTGCATGTAAGGTAGGACTTTGAATATTACCGCGCCGATAGTGTAATTCCTTTGGAATTAACACTAGGATTGTTTATAAGCCACGACTGTGGTTTTGAATGTGCCGATAGTGTATTTTGTTCCTTTGGAACAAAATCCCCGTGATTGTGTATTTTGCGTTGAAAACACAATTTCCTCACTTTTAAAGGGCCAATAGTGTTTTTGTGTAATTCCTTAGCATTACAGTTTCGATAGGAACAAAGGTCAGTTTGTTAATTATAACCAAGGTAGGGGTGATTGGGGAAAACCCATGTGGCTGTCAGTTTTACCATTAGATGATTGATACACAGTGAAAAGAAGAAAGGGAGATTCACTCTGAAATTGAAGAATTTATAGCCAGATTTGAGAGGTTGTCCATATCGCCTGTACCCAGGCCACCATGTTACTATAATTCTAATAAAGAGATAATGAATAGATGAGATTAGAGTAGTAGAAAGTTTCAACATCCAATTTGATTGACAAAAAATAACCCAAAAATTTAGATTTAATTAAAAAATGTAGCCTTTTTTCTATTAAATTTCTGGACAATTTAGAATGTAGATTTGTTGAAATAGGTGATTCTAGATTGTTGTCCTTGATTTCCTCTTTCCAATAAGCTATCATGGGTTTGATTTCGCGCCCTGTAACTTGCGATACTCTCTACGGAAGTGGAAGTTGTAGTTTTGCAACAATATGCGAGCAAATTGTAGAACATTTTATGAAAATGGTTGAATTGTTAACTTTGAAAAGTCAATATCCCACATGCATGGGAAGATTTCAAATTTTGATGTTTAGAATTTCAATGGGTTTAAATGTTATTAAAATGAAATGGGAAGCTATGGAGGTATGGGTTTTAAGGTGATTAAAAAATTAACCTTTTTATAAATTTAAAAAATAAAAACATAAAAACCAATCATCCCTAACCTCCTACTATTATAAAAGTTAAATTAAATATATAGATGAATCAAAACCAAATACAGAATAATTAAAATCAATAAAAAATAGGTAAAAAATACAAAATTTCCAATTCTTTTATTATAAATTAAATCAAATTAAATATATAAAAGAATTAAAAATCAAATACAAAATAATTAAAAATCAATAAAAATAGTTAAAAAATACAAAATTTCTAATGCTTGTATTTTTTTATCTGGGAGTTGGAATTCAACAAATTTAATATCATTGGAAACGTCTCGATGAGACGAAGATGATGAAAATATAAAAAATGAAAAAATAATAAAACCAAAAATCTCTAAAAATAAGAATCCAAATGCAAAGTAAGGCAATATTTTCAAAATTTTATATGAGGGACCTTTTTTTTTCTCAAAAACAAAAAGGGGTTGTTGGGGCAACAACAAATGGTGGCAAACTGGAACAAAGCAATTATTTTTGATGAAAATATTGGATTTTCTTATTTAACTTATTAATCTTGGTTTGACGTTTTCACTTGTCAGTTTTAAGGGTACAATTCTTAATATCTAAAAATAATTAGTTATTCATTAATTGATGCTCTTTACTTATCATAACAGGTCAAAAGAGCATAAAGATGAGCTTCATTAGTTATACTAACACAAAGTTTCTAATCAGTTATGAAATCAAACAAAGGCCTAAGTCTTTATTCAAACCAAATCTTTGAACACATTTGTTCCTCGTCCCTCTTTTAAAACTTTCATTCCTTCACTTTTGTAAGCACAAATATTCCCTTTAATTGAATTACAAACTATCAACCCGCTACCAGCAAGCGCTCATAGCCTCGATGGATTTATTTTTTGTTTTAATTTAAAACTTCCCGTTTTCACTTTATAGCTTATGATTAATTTTGAAATTTATCATACATAGCCAAGTGACAAAAGTGGGGTATGTATAGAGTTGCTTTGATTGGAAAAATTGTTGGTGAATAAAAACTAAGCTTACTATTATTTCTTATTTCGGATTATTACTTATGTCAATTTTAATATTATGAAATGAATGATGCTCTTCTTAATGATGTTAGATAAACATTTTCTTTTTGAATCAACACTATATTAATATTGGATAAGAAAGAATTTACTCTATAATTAAAAAGCTACTTATTTTTTCTGGTAAATTAAACAATAAATCTCCCTTTTTAAATGCAAGGGACACTTTCGAGTATGTTAACCAAATGAAGAGGGAACCACACCAAAACTAAAGAAAAATAACAAAAAATGACGTGTAAAATATTTACAAATGAGAATTAAGAAAATTAATCCAATCAATAACCTAATTGAAAAGAATATAAAACAATTTATTAATATAAATGACTAAGTAAATAAAAAAGAAAACTTGGAATTGAAAACAAAACTACAAAATTTATTTAATGAAAGGCAATAAAAATTTGAATCAATAAAAATAACAAAATCCCAATATAGAAAATGTGAAGACAAATATTGCAACCCATCACAATTTAAAATAGAAAGGGGAAATTGGATTATAAGGGATAAATTGAATTGAAAGTTTGGACTCTTTTCCATATTAAATCCTTCAACTAATTTGTCTCCTTTAAATTAAGATTGAGATAGATAAAATTTATTTCACTAATAGATTGGATGTCGAGATATTAATGGTTTTTATTGAAATATAAAAGTACAAATGCATCTAAAATAAATATTATGTCTATCCTAAAAATAAATTCGAAACTAAACGCAGAGTTATGATATCAATGTTAAAAACTTCATTAATCTAGTTCAATCAATATTTTCTTAAAACGACTCTTACTTCATAATCATAAAATTTGGTCTAACTAAACATTTCATAACTAAGTCCTTATATTCCTTAATGGATAAGGACCTAAATAGAAAATGATTTGATGAATGTAATCATGAGCAAGATGAAAAAAATATAAGGGAGATGAAAAATTAAAGTAAACTTCCTTGAAAGAATCTTCACGATGTTTCATCTTCAGCTTGATATGTCTCTCAATAATGTCGTTTTTTTCACTTCATCTTTCCCATTTGTAAATCACTGATATTTGATTCCTGATAGGTAAGATGATTTTTAATGTACGAAATACTTTAGCAAAAGAAATACCTTTTCCTAAATCATTTTTACTTGTATTGTCGAAACACTTTGATCTAGTAGATATTTTATCATCATGAATCTTACTGAAATAAAATCTACCTTCTCTTAAAAAACATAAAAATGTTTAATATGATGTACATTTGAAATAACTTCTTTTGTTAACAAAATAATATTTTCCCCATGCTTTTTCAATATACCAGAATTCAAAAGATTATCTATGTGAAGATTTTATTCACAAGTAGTTGAAGAGCATAGGGGCATATGATTTGAAATTTTCAAAATAATAAGGCCCAGGATACATCTTGAAGAGACAATCATCGGAGAGGTCCATGAATGTAACTTCAAAAAATTTCATCCTCATTTACTAAAATTAGAACAAAAGAAAATTACTATAAATCAGAATATCGATTACAAGAGTATGATCTCCCCTCAATTTTTTTTACCAAATAAGTGTCAAACCCACAAAGGGGTGACATCTATTCATGGTTCTTTCTCCTCCTATTTTCACTCTAGTTTATAGATGAATGATGAGAGCATGGCATAATGATTTCTTGGAAATGAAATGTCCCATCATCAACATGCATAAATTTCTAGAACTAATTTTGCTAGAGGGATTTGAACAATCAAGTAGCTCAAAATTTACGCGTAAGAAATTTCTTGCTCATCAAAGGGAAATGTGAATGGAGAATTAAAATAAGAATTTTATTTTGAATCACATCTATAATGATATTAACTTAGCAATTTCTAACAAATCTTGCTAAAAAAAGAGAATATTTTATTTTTTCAATAAGTTGAATTAGAGAAGGTTATAGAAATCCTTAGTCAATTACTCTTCTTCCTTTCAAAAATAATGAATACATTATGAAGATTGAACAAGATAATTCAAGCCTGCATATTGACATAAGCATGAAGACACTATTAAAAAAAAAAAAAAAAAAAAAAAAAAAAAAAAAAACTAATTTATTCCTAAACCTATTCGACACTAGCTGAAAATGAGTTAGGTGAAATCGTAATGTCAATGTGGTCATTCAAGTAGCTTTAAGTTTGCAAATATATGTACATCATAAATTAGTATTAGACAAAAATCTAAAATAATACGAGGAAAATAAAGAATTGGGTTATTTACAATTTCATGTCTTATGTTCAATAAAATTGCAGTGTTATTTATAGAAAACTTTGCTTTAAAGGATTCCTCCAACCATAATTCAATTCTATTATGGAAATTGTTATGTAACAAGAGTTTCTTCATCAATATTTCTTCTAGCCAAAATTTAGTTGAGTTGCAAAAACCAAGTTGAAGAGATATTAAAAAATGAGAAAGGCTTATGGATGAAGAATTTGGCTAATAGGAATAACTAGGACCAATTTCAAATACTAAAGTCTGTGTGGAATGGATTTTGAAATAAATAGCAAGATGATGAAGCATAACCATGATTAGAAATTGTAGTGTTATTTCATCATTTTCAAGGAAATTGGTTGAATAAAAAAATGCATCCCTTCCCACTAAACTATTAGTGTTGACATAATAGCAAAGTTTGTTAGGAAAATGAAAAAATATAATCAAATATATACTGGAAACTAAAAACAAAAATCGAGACAATAATAAATGTAGAACTGAATCAAACATGTACATGGAAAGAATGTGACTATCTAAAGGGATTTTTCATGGAAATATTCCTCAATATTCTTCTATTCCTTCTTGATATGTACAATGGTTGGTGTATAAAAATGGGAAATGTTTTTACAGATGAGTCTGTATTATGTGCAAAATTATCATGATTTAAACTTAGTGGAAAAATCTTGATCTAATTAACATCAAAGATCTTAAAAAAACCATTAGAATTTGTCATAATGATAGGTTACGACTGACGTGACTCATATTCTTGACAAGTCTCTTAAAATTGAAATGTTAAGCAATTATCTTGTGGTGGATTAGTAAAATCAAATATTGTATATGGAGTGTCATCCTTCAATATATTAGATAAGTTGTTATCAATAGAATGACAAATATTAACATTATTTGATTGGTTAAAAATTTCTATTTCACTAAATTGATTATTTGAATCACAAGACTCTTCAGTAATTGGAAAATAAAATGAATTATCAGCTAAGTCTTTGGAGAATATATTTGTTACATAAATTCCCTTCTCCCATCTAAAAGGTTGAAAATTTTGATTTTGAGAAGAAGAAAATATTCTATCGATTCCATTTTTCTCTTGATCAAATTCCGTTTCAACAGAATACATATTTGTGGGATTTAAAACATCTTCCTGAAAATTATGATCATTAAATAAGTCATGATATAATGAATAATGAGTGCAAGATGAAATAAAATGAAATACATCTTGTGAATCATTAACCTTCAATTCTGATTCAAATTTTCCCTCTCTAACAATTAATCGATCAACTTCCATTATATGATCTTCTAATAAATCTGAACAAGAAAATTCTTTAAAATATCATCACATTCATCATAAAAAAGTGAAGGGAAAATCATATCATTAGATATATCAAAATGAAAAGATTCAATTATTTTTTTCTAGTGAAATATAATTGATGATATAATTTTTTGGAAATCGATCTTGAAATAAGAGGCTTGTTCTATGTTATGAACATGAACTTCTGAATCAAATTCTTCCGTGACTGAGAAAAACATATTAATTTTTGGAATTAGACAACTTTCTCCATTACTATTCAATACCTTTTGATTATTTGAACCCTAATTGTCTAAACAATGTTGTTAATTTATAATTTCCAATTTTTAAAATCTAAACCACTATATGGACGGTAATCAATATATCATTTAAATATATTATAAATTATTGTTTCGTGATTATCAGGGAGAGAAATAAGATGTTCAAAACATTCACTCATAGAAGGCACATCGTCTTAAGGAAATCTATAACAAATATGAATTAACCTTGTGGGAAAAACTTTTAAAGATTCATCAAGTTCTACCCTAATATTATTAGTTTCTCCACATAATCTATCATAAATAATAATAATAAAATAAGCAAAAACTCATCTATAAATTGGTACAAAGAATGAATAGATGCGGTTGGAAATGTTTCACACCAAATCTTCACACAACCTTTGAAAGTAAGGGTGAGAATCCTGCACATGACACCTTGATGAAGCATATATTGAGAAACACAATTTTGAATAAATTGATAAAATGTTCATATGTAGTAATTTTACCCTCACAATCAAATTTAATTTTTGACAAGACATTTACTATCTTTAAAGGAGTGTTATAAGATACTCGTCTATAAATGCAACTCAAAATAGGGATTTGGGAAAGAGGCATTAAAAATAAAAAAAACTTAATGTGGAAGGCTCCACAGGTGAGCTTGTTGTTCTGCCCTCCTGTTGCCAAATTGTTGTAAGGAGGAAAAATTCCTCCTGCAATGATTATTGGTTCTATCAGGGTCCTAATTAGAGGCTATATACTCTCTGGAATGAAGGCCTGATTACCTATATCAATCTAACTTCAAAAATATATACATAAAAACCAATTAAAAGAAAATTAATATAATCAATTGTCTTAGATACTTACAAGTAAATATAAACAACTATACAATTTTATTGTGTATGAATTGATATGCTTGAATAATCTTAACAACAGATGATGGGGAAATCACCCAAACGTAGCACTTCGAAAATATACTACAGATGTTTCAATTAGTGAAAACCCTGACTGGAATATGGGTCTAGTTAGCCACTTAAATAGATTTTTGGGCTTTGCTTTAAATAGCTTATGAAAAGCTGATTATATTTATTGTGCCTTTTAATGTTTATTTGCATATAATGAAATTAATCTAAACAAATAACAAATTTGTATTAATAAAATAACTTAACACTGCATATACTTGACCATTTCAAAAAAAAGGACAGAGGCACATTCCAACATTTAGTAGGTATCAATATAAAGAAAAACGATAAAGGAAAATACTATCAATGTCTTTTAAGTAATTAAAATATCATACAATACTCAAATTACGTTACTTAATAAACATCAATAATTGATGGGTGTTCAAAAACATACTGTAAAATATTGATTATAAAACCAGAGTATTAAAGTGCAACAATTTCTAGCCCTTTTGGGAATGTGATTTGTGGAGAAAGATCCGACAATAATATAAGTGCCTTTTTGTTTGGTTCAACCTCCTCCTCTTCGACATACCCTCTATTTATAATTAGAGATTTCAATTTACAGACAAAACAAAACAAAACAAAAGTTTGTTTCTTGACAACTTCAAGAAAACCCAATTTCTGATTTCATGGGATTTTAATAATCCTCTTTCCCATCTGCAATTCCGATCCATAAATCTTTGAGCTCCAAGTGGTAAATTATACATAAAACATTTACAAAATATATTATTAAAAATATATTAAAACTTAAAGCAAAAAATTTCAATCCAAAACAATCAAAATTAATTATTAAAAAGAAAACTTGATTCCTGTAAATTAGCAACAAATCCCCAAATACAAGACAAATCATTTTGTGTTGCTACAATTCTAATAGATAGATAACGAATTGATGAGATCAGAGTAGTAGAAAGTTTCAACATCCAATTTTATTCCGAAAAAGTAACCCAGAAATTTAGATTTAATTAAAAACATAGCATTTTTTCTACTAAATTTGTGGGTAGTTTAGAATGCAAATTTGTTGAAATAAATGATTATGTATTGTTTTCCTCGATTTCCTTTTTCCAATGAGCTATCCTGGCCTGATTTCGTGCCCTATAGCTTGAGATATTTGCTCCGGAAGTTAGAGTTCTATAATAGTATGCGAACAAATTATAGAATGGTTTGTATAAATTGTTGAATCGTTAACTTTAAAGAGTCAATATCCCACATGAAATTTTATTCAAATTAAATGGGAAAAAATGGAGGTATGGTATGGGTTTTAGGTATGCATGGTAGAGAAGGCATGGTGATTACTTTTTTTTTTCCTTCTAAATGTACAAAATAAAACCAACCTCGGGGTGGGTGGGAGTGGGGCGTGGGGAATGAAATGATATGAAAAATTAAATCATTCCTACCTCTAACTATTATAAAAATTAAATCAAATTAAATATATAAAAGAATTAAAAATCAAATACAAAATAATTAAAAATCAATAAAAAATAGTTAAAAAATCTAAAATTTCCAATGCTTGTATTTTTTGATCTTGGAGTTAGAATTTAACAAATTTAATATTGTTGGAAATGTCTTGACGAGACGAATCCCGAAAATCACAAAATAAGAAAACCAAAAATATATAAAAAATAAGAATCCAAATGCAAAGCAAGGTGATATTTCCAAAATTTTATATGAGGGACCATTTATTTTTCTCAAAAAAAGGAGGTTGTTGGGGAAACAACATGACACTATATTTTTCCACATTATTGGTGATTGAGTGAAGACAAACACCCCTTGAACTCACAATCTCTTCAGTGGGTGAAAATATAATCCAAGCAGCGGAAGCTATGTTTCGAGTGTAATGACTTGTGTCATTTGCAAAGCCTACATAGGGGAACAAGGGAATTGACATCTTCCAAAAGAAGACCAGACACACAAATAACTCATAAAACCCATCAAAAACAAAGAAACAATCAGATAAAACCATCACACCCACACCTATATACACTATATACAAGGGACCATGCACAGAAACTAAGCATAGTAGCGTTTAAGGTAAAGCCTATTACGAGGCTTAGATAGTGGATTCCCATCACAATCAACTAAATAATATGCCCCTTTCTTAAGAACACATTTAACAACATAAGGACCATGCTACAAGGGTTCAAGCTTTCCTACTCCTAACTTATCATGGTCTTGATCATAGACTAGAACCAAATCACCTTAAAAAAAGACACGGGGTCGAACAAATTTATTATATTAGGCCTTCACACGTTTCTTATGAGTTTTGTTATTAACCAAGGTGAAAAGGCATTTTTCATCTAGATGGGCGAGGTGTAATAAGAATTCATTCTTGCCTGAAGTGTCAGGAAGTAGTTCCATGGCTATCTCAAGGGAAAATATTTTGCACTGAATAAGAAGAACATACTCCACTCCATAAACCAATTGGAAAGGAGTAAAGTCTATGGTAGACTTGACAGAGGTTTGGTATGCCCATAATGCAGAAAAAAGAATAAGATGCCAATTTGACTTGTGATTCCCTACCATATGATGTAACAGAGTTTTCAAGATGTGATTAATGGCCTCCACTTGATTATTAGCCTGAGGATAATAGGGGGTTGAGTGTTTATGACAAAAACCCAACTTGGCATCTAGTTCCTGCATCATATGGTTTTGAAAGTGTTTTCCATGATCAATAACAATATGTTTAGGCACACCAAACCTAGCAACGACATGATTGAATAAGAATAGTGTTGTGGTGGTGCCATCATTTGAAAATGTAGGCATAACCTCATCCCACTTGGTGAAGTAATTAACAACCACGATAATGTAGTGATGACCATGAGTTGAGGGCTGGTTACATTACATAAAGTCGATTCCCCACTGAGAAAAATGACTGACAACAACCAAAGAATGTAAAGGAGCAGTATGGCCAAAAGTACTTGAAGTTCAAAGTCTTTTGAGCAGTGGCAAGCCTAGAAAGACGACCACCACATACCCCATCATGGAAATTATTTAGGACTCGTTCGACTTCATCATGGGTAAGGCATCAACATAACACAATTTCAACACCATGGCAATATAGAGTATCAACAATAATAACATAGTGTTGAGACTGGTGGTGTATGCATCGATGTTCATGTCAAGAAAGTTCAGGACAAAAATGTTGAGTCTAGAGATATAAAAGAACATCTATGTACCAAGGGTTAAAAGAGATAATGAGGAACAATGATTCATCATGTAGGAAATCTGTGGCCACAACTTCCTCATTAGTCAGAGGCAACTCAGCAAGTAACTTTGCAAACGCTAGGGATTTCTTATATTTAGTATGGGGTTGGAGTCGGAAATGACTGTGGTATTTCGCAAGAGTATGTAGTGCCTCAATCATTGGACAACAACAACTGCCAGAGCCAACTTCTCAATATGGGAATAGCGAAGTTCGATACTGAGAAGGACTTTGCTAAGATAGTAGATGGGATGTTCATTGTGCATCTTGTCCTCCTGGACAAGCACCATATTGATGGAAGAATCAGTGGTTGCAAGATATCACAAGCTATCTCAGTTGAAATTTGGAGGGATGAGTAAAGATGCATACAAAAAATCATGTTTGAGAGGATCAAAATAATATTGGCCTTGGTCATCCTAGATAAAATGCACTCCTTTTTTCAACAGATATATGAATCCTTGGGTAATTTGAGAATAATTGGCAATAAACCTACGCAAGAAATTAGCTTCCCCTTGTAGTTTCTAATGTTGGCGGACTGTGTGTGGAGGAGGGAAGTTGATGATGGCCTCAAACTTAGAGGGATCAACACAAATACCTTCTTTAAAGAAAATGAAACCTATCAATCCCCCAGATCATATGAAAAAGACACATTTATGAGGATTAAGCCGAATTTTATAGTAATGACATAGAAGAAATACTTCTCTAAGGTGTGCAGGATGCTCCTCACGAAGTAAATATTGACAAGTAAGGACATAAAGATAGAATTCAATGATGTGTTTGATATCGTGAAATGCATAAGACATGGCCTACTGGAAAGTGGCACCAACATTTTTGAGACCAAAGGGAATTT
Source organism: Pinus taeda (assembly GCA_000404065.3). NCBI lineage: Eukaryota > Viridiplantae > Streptophyta > Pinopsida > Pinales > Pinaceae > Pinus > Pinus taeda. Next base: position 153,307 of record APFE030925269.1, read on the forward strand.
ACAATAAGTTAATGTCCCCCAAGGGAAAATAAAAGCAATCTTGTGATGGTCTTTCGATTTGATTTTGATTTGGTTATAGCCATAAAAAATATCCATAAAGGAAAATATAGAATTACCGATGCACACATCAAGGACCTGATTGATAAATGGTGTGGGATAATTATCCTTAATACAAGGAAAATTCAAGTCGTGATAATCCACACAAAGTCTAATCATCCCTTTCTTTTTATCAATCGGAACAAGATTAGAAGCACACTCCATCAAGGGTACTTGATAAATGAAACCAACATCTAAGAATTTTTGAACTTTAGATTTATTAGCAGTTACCTTCCTAGGTTTTACTGATAGAGTTTCTGCCAAATAGGTTAGGCTATGGGATAAGTCTTAATCTCATGTTGAACAACCTAGGGATCTATGCCAGGAATTTCGTCACCGGACCAAGCGAAAACATCACGGAAGTAATTAAATAGGGAAGTATAAGTTTCAATATCTTGAATAGTACAATCTTCCCCAGTCAAGATGTTTTCAATGACACCTGGTTTCATGGAAATATGGATATGAATCATCGCTAATATGTTGGCCATGTTCCCTTCAGAAGAGATAGTGTAAACACAATCGAGGATCTAGGAAGATTCAACATTGTGAGAGGAAACTAGAATTTGAGTCGACACATCTATGTTATATAATTGAGGAAGAAAAGAGGATCGATGATGAAGATCCCACTAGGGATGATAATATATCAACATGACCTTTCAAATAGCTTTGTTTGATGTAAGTGAAAAATCTAGGAAGTCACAAGACAAAGGATGGTCAACAACCCAAGTAAGCATGGGGTAATTTTCAAGTGGCATTGAAGGATGATCCCTTGACTCATCAGATGTAGATGCTAGCTGAATGGTTTGATAAGCAAGTTCTGTTGGAATTAAAGACATTTTCTCACTATACTGATGAAGTTCAGAAAGAGAAGATACCACCCAAGGATCACTAGGGATATGGGGTCCATAAGTGTGAGAAGATATCATATGCATGGGAGAAATAAAAGGAGAAGGAGTGTTGGATGGAGGTAAAGGAGGGACACCAATAAGGGATGAGCTTTTGAATAATCCCACACCAACACTCTCATAATACCCATGGTTATCTCCAACAAGTGGGACTGAATTCCCTGTAGTGGCAAGCTAGGTTGACGACACACAATAGTCTAATTAATCAGTTGTAACTATCATTCCTTCATGGGGAAATCAAACACCACGTAATACCGAAGATACAACAACGTACATAGCATAAAACCAAATATCAACAAGAAGTAGGTTATAGTCCAATGAAGCATCAATGACTCCAACATCAATGTAGGCAGTCTTTCCCCTAACTCGATGCAAAACTTGGGAAGAGATCCTTGAGGTAAAAAATGGTGTCCATCAAATTCCTGGAGTGTGGTAGTAGAATTATTGAGTGTTGGCAAACCGAGAGATTACCAACATGATGTTGACATAACACAGGTAGAAGAACCTTCATCCACCAAACAACAATGAATATTCTTGTGAAATATTCGCACACGAATTTGGAAAGTGCTGATGGGAAATACTATAATTAAAAGAATAAACATTAAAAGTAATGAGAGAAGACTTTGAGGGATCCACCCCCTAATCGTAGTTAGAAAGGATTTGCTTTGCTGAGGGAAGCTCTGCAAAACCTCCAAGGTAGACATGACACAAGGAGCTTGGGTTAATTCCTCAACAACATTATAGTGTTGGATATCCCATGCAAACTTTGTAGTGTTGGATAGTCCATGCAAATGGATTGTGTGTTGAATTACGATTGAAACCCTTAAGTGGGTGACAAAATGGCTCCATGAGCTTATCTAGCACAATAGTTTTAGTGGAAGTAGACGAGGTGGTTGAGTCCTTAAAGGAAGAACTCAAATCAGGAGTATCATAAGACTTAGATTGCATGGTTACATCGAAATTCTCTTGGAACATAAGGACAAATGTATTATTGGAAATATGAAAATATGGCCCCTCATTTCCCCCTTGCGGAGGTTGAGGAGTCTGGGAAACCATTTGTTCTTAAGGTTGTGGCTGGAATGGATGAGTCAAGACAACTGGTAGTTGAGTAGTAGGTTGTGGTGCAAGAAGTCGATGGAATTCATCCATTCGAGGGTACTCATGAGTCAAATGCCCACCTTGACAAATATTACAAGGGGACGTGATCTTGCGACACCATTTAGTTGTGCCCCCTCCTGGATTAGATGGATTTGGTTGAGTCTCATGAGTAGGTTGTTTCTTTTTTCTTTTCTTTTTATCACCATGTTATCGATCATTCTTGGGTGTTGTGGACTTCACCATGAGAACATCGATGGATTGCTCAAAAGTGGGTGTTTTTTCAAAGCTATATGCAATTTTCAGGGCTTGTGATGTAACAATCAATTTCCCTAGTTTGGCAGCAAGTTGGCTAATGGAATCAGATACAAAACCAATAACACCATCAAAGTGTGGACCTAGGGTACGTTTGGGTGGGTCTATAGAAGGGTGAGGAGAATTAGGAATTATGTCATAAAGTGTGCCCGAATGAGAGTAAATCAAATCTAGTTGTTGGGTAGCTAAAATAACTTGTTTCTAGGTAACAAACCTGAACATAAACACATCCTTATCTATGGGAGATAAAAATGATCGAATGAACCATTTACAAAGAATTTCATTGGAGAGCTTGGCTCAAAGTAACCTCTTCTTTCGTCACCATTAATGAATATGATCAGAGATTAGAGTGGACTTATCTTTCTTAAAGTTGGACAAGAGGTCAGAATCGATGTCGTATCTCATAGGTAATTGAAAATGGGTCAACAATGTCTGGGCCAAGGAAGAAAATTCACTGAAAGATGATGTATTCAGTTCCATATACCATTTAGCAGCATCTTCGGTCAGGGTTCATTGGAATAGACACAATTTGATTGAATCATCTACCAAAGAGTTTGATGAGCACCAAACATGGTATGTGGTGATATGTGTTGATCGGTTTTCTCCAGAATTCCCTTCAAGCTTAAGGATATCAAATGGAAATTTCGCAAGCATGGGTGGCCGCCAATGATTATGACATATGGGATCATTCATTAGCTTAACTAAATCCGAAGATCAATAGAATATAAAAAATGATTATGTAGCTAATTAAATGGGTCATAGGAGGAACAAATATTTGACCAACCGTGAGGCCCCCCCCAATACCATGGTTTTGAGTAATAGTCTGTGGACCATGGTTATAATTCATCCTAGTAAATTGAGGATATGGGCCAGTATGACTGGTGTAAGGAAAATAAACCCCAAGGGCATGACTGCTAGTGGGGTTGTAATTGATAGGAAAAGAAATACCTCCTTTCATAGAAGCACCAACATAGGGAGGATAATTGACAAGACTAGCAACACTAACATCAAGGTTTCCTGCAAGTAAACTACCCCCTCTAAGAATTATATTGTAGGACGAAATTCATCCAAATAATGAACTATACTAGGCTTGGGAAATACTGGAAGCAAGATTTCCCCCAGGTTGGTTAGGATTAAGAGATGATACTCCCCATATATTACCCGAGGTTATTATGCCCATGCTAGGAACAAGAATAGTAGGCTAAGAAAAACTAGGAGTAAATATTTCCAATCCTATAGGCTAGTTAGGGTTTGATCCCATGGCCATAATAGATGAAGGAATGGGCACAATGATACTAGGGAAATTTGTTGGAGTCTTAGAAGATATGGGCGGTATGCCCCAACATGCCGTGAAAGGTGTTAAAGGAGGTGTACGTCCCGCCACACAGAAACGATGTCATAGGAGTAGAAACTGCAGATGTAAAGGGTAAATGAGAATTAATCTCTTCCATAGGTAGTCATTTTTCCATTATGGTGTTCATGGTTGTAGCTAGATGATGTTGGCATTGGTTTCATGATGGCAACTAGATCATGTTGGCATTGATGTCAAATATATGTAGTCTAGATGATGTATAGATGGCATTCCTGTAGCATGGTTGCACCTTCTTTCCATTCTTATAGCATGGTTGCAGCTGGTTGTGTTGGCATTGAGCTGATTGAGTTGGAATTTGATCTCAACCTTATGATGTCAACTTTGATGTAGGATGATGGTGGCAATGTGGTTGATGGTTTCTCATGTACTAGTGATGGTTATGTTCTTGTTCATGACCTAGTGTAGGACCCCTACCTAGTGAAGGAACTGGAGGATGACTTGTTGCACCCTTATGATGACGTTGGAGATGATGGAGATGTGATTCAAGGTTGTTTATAGGAGTTGTAGCTTGTGTTGGTTGTCCTAAATGTGCTGGAGATGTTGAACGAGATCTAGAAGAGTTATACTATTAGATGGATGTCATTTGTTGTAGGAGGTTAGGTTTATGAGTTTGATGCCTTTGTTTAGGACTTATGATTAGTGTCATGATAAAAAATTTCTTGTGGGGAATGAGCACGATGTCCTTAACATCCTCCTGAAGTTAAGCTGTAAAAGTCCTTGAGGAAGGAGACCTAATGAGGGGTAACACAATCTGTTAGTGACACACAGAGCGTTAGTAACACTAGCCAAATCTTGGAGAAAATAGTTATAATGTAGTTCAACAAAGCACATGGAGTGTTACTTAGTTTTAAAGGGTTTTTCCTCTAGATTCCTCACACACATTGGATGTATTTTGACATGGAAATTCCCATAAGTTTCTAATGAATTGAAAAAGTTCAGGAATGGTTTGAAAAAGTCCTCCAATGATGTGAACACCTTAAGTGCACAAGTAGTGGTGATAATGTCTTGATTTTGTCAACTTTGTGAACTCTTGATCCCAATCCAAAAGTGAAAATCACTTGTATGTTTTATATTCTTCACTTTGGAGTTGAGTGATGGTTAGTTCAATGATTAGGTGAGTGAGAGATGGTTGCATATAAGAGGAATGTTTCAGACTAGGTTGTGAGAAGGATTGCTTCAATATATGAGTACAAATGACTGAAGAATGAGCATATCGAATTGTTGAAGTCGAGTATTAATTCAAAACTTTTGATTGCAAACCATAGATGCTAAGAGATGTAGCAAAGTTTTTTGGTAGATATGGAGAGTTTGGTATAGCTCCAAGTTTATGTCTCACATTTGTTTCAAAGATGTCATTGGTGCATTTGGCAGATAACCATTGTGGCTTATGTTGCTAATTTCATTATGCATAATTTATATTTTGGAGTGAGGGTTTGATGTTATGGATGATGTGAGATATGTTTATGCTATTAGTTGATTATGTTATTCATATTCGATATATGCATTGTGGTCACTATTTTTCTAGTGTAGAGAGCATATGCTTGTGGTGATTTTTTATGATGACTTGCAAAGAGTCTTGTTTTTGTAGATTGTGTTGTAGAGATAAATCAAAGTTGAGCAGAGTATCTTGGATCTAGTATAAAAATATATGAAATGAGGTCTGCATAGTGTAGAGGAGCAATGAATTCATGAGATTGGAGTAGGAATTCTGTAGCATTGGCGAAAGGAACTGTTTCTCAATCCAATCATAATTAGGCAAGGATCATTGATCGTGGTGGCTTTCAACAGATGGTTGTCTATAGATCGATGTGAGAACATAGTATTTTGAGCTGATAAGTATAATCAAGTCTCCTGGCTCATGGGTGTTGGCCAAAGTATATGAGATCGAGTCTCTTGGCTGATGGGAGTCAACAAATATATGTAAAAGACCATTTCTTGACATCATAGAGACTTAAAGTAGCACAACAACAAGGGTGGTTTTTCTCTTGGAAGGGTTTGCACCAAGTATCTTGTGTTTTCATGTGTAATTTGTGTGTTGTTCTTGTTTGCTATTTATGTTGCTTCTTATGGATTTTATTTTATGCTCATATGGTGCACATGTTCATGAGATATTTATTTATGCTACTGGTTAATACATGTGTGATTTATTAGAGAAGTTTAAGTTGGTGAAAATTGTTAATAATACACAGTACTGATTCAACCCCCCTCTCAATAGTGCTCAATGTTTCCAACAAGTGAACGAAAACGACTATAGACATAAGCGATTGTTGAACCGTTTAGATTCAATTTTAGTAACTCTAGTCCTGATGGGTCAATCAAAGGTGGATTAACTAGAGAGAAAAAATTGTTGCAAGTGTCTTGATGTATATCAAGTCAATACCAAGAGGACCAAGAATATATTCCACAACTACAGCTTAGTTTGGGTCTTGAGTACCAACATGCACTCTATGATCAAGAGTCAACAATTTACCTCTCTCAGGAGGTAGACCACGAATTCTCTATGACTAATGATGATTGGGTTTGGCTAGGGGGAATAAGTGTGTTTTTAACCAAATAAAGTTAGTGAAAATTCTCCTAAGGCTAAGCTACTGACTTAGATGAACCAAGACAAACTAAAAGGCCCTAGAAAGTAGTCACACACAAACCAATCCTAGTACTCTATTCTAAATGGCCTTCGAAACAAATTCTTACTTGTGGAATGTCAACTCTGCAAGCAATGTGATTGAGGGGAAGTTAAGGTAGAGGGATGGTGTTTTCCCATAACCACCATCTATAAGTACTTTATCCTAGGAATTACCACTAAGGTACCTCCATCCATGGGGGTGCACAGATCTTGGGCTTTTGGGTAGTCAACCGTTGACATGGGATTCCTTGCCACGAGTTGGGTAACCTCGAGGAGAATCACTCACAATGTGACCTATGCCTAACCCACTCTCAAATGGTTTTCTATCACTCTTTTTTTTTAACCGTAGGATTGTGGAGGAGTTTACACTCCCTATCACATGCTACTAAGTTTATTTTATGGTCTTGGAGCAGTTACTCACACACCTAGCTCTAAAACCCTAGCTTACGCAAGTGTTGGTGTACTACCAATAAAAAGAAAAGACAAGTCTAGTAAATTTGATTAAAGTGTTGATTTTAGTGGTTGTTATTTACTCAATTGGGTAGCAATGTGAATAAAAAATGGTGTGATGGAATCTTGTTAATAACATCCTAATGAAACTATATGCACAATTTTATTGTCAATTTAAAGATAGCTAACTATAGTAGGGTAATATTATTTTCACTTTCCAAAATCAAACAAATTCCTACCAAATGTACCTCTCACTTATTCTAAAGTGAAATCCCCAAATTTATAACAATTCAGACTGAAAAGGAAAACCAAGAAACAAAAATTTGAAAAGCCAAAAAGTCCCCAAGTTAGAACGTAAAGCACTCAAAAAGTGTAAAAAATTGGAATCAAATCCAAACAAACATTCTCAAGCAATAAAAAATAAATTCAAAAAGTGGAAAGAAGAAGACAACACAAACAAGATAAGGTTGTAGCACAATGCTTTAATGAGAGGCAACATTATATACAGACAAAACCAAACCCTAGAAATAGGAAGGAATAGAAAAGATTAAGTGGGAGTGAGAAAAATTGAATTTGAAATAATGAAAATATAAGACACCCAAATAAAATTTTCAAGTGACAAATTGCACAACCAAAAAGAAAGATACCACCTCTTGTGAACAAAGACAAGCCACAAGATCAAATTCAATCACTTAATCAAAAGCGAAAAAGGAAAATTAAGCCAAATATGGAAACGATATTAAAATAAAGAGTAGATCTTAGCTGTCACTAAGCCAAATAAAAAAATATTAAAAGTTTGGATCCAATTTTAAGGACAATAGCCTCAAGCAAAGCACTTCAAATCTCCAAGGAAAACCCTAGAGGAGTAGCAAATGAAGCATCAAATACAAACCAACAAAAGAAGATTCATATCTTCATGTGTTTTACAATTGATAACAACAATAGAAGAAGATCCGTAAGGTTCAAAATAACTCAGAGAGAAGAGAATGAATTAAAACCTAATCAACTAGACAAGAAACCCTAATAAGACAAATTCAACCCAAAAAAGGAGAAGTGACTCAAACTTGTAATAGATCTGGTCTCAAAACAAAGGCTAAAGAATAGGGTTGATGACAGAGGCAAAGTCTTGTAGGATATATTAGAGAATTCTAAGGATTCCAACACAGTTGTGGGGAACCAGTGCTAATCAATGTGATTGTAGAAGGTACAATCATAGGAAATCAAGGTCATCAAAGTGATTCTGGGTAGAGTCACTTTGTTAGGAGCTCTATGTCAGCGACTGTGGAGAAATTTTAATTTTTATAGAGATGCACGATAAATCAAGATAAAATCAAGGTCGAATAAGGATATGAATGATTGAAAATGACTTGGAATTACTCAAAGAAATTTAGAAATACCATAACAACTAGATCCAAGGTGAAAGAGGAGATCTAAAGAAAAATAGGGCAAAATCCCTAGCGGAGTTGCCAGTTCTGTTATGGAAATTTGTGCACAACCACTAGAAGTTGTTGCTCCATAGTCTTATGGCCCTTACAAGACTACCAAGTAGAGGAGTACATGGAAAATGATAAGAAGTGCACAAAAAAGCAAATCCCCAAACCATACAATTAAGTAAATCATTCATGCGTAGATTTCCATATCTAGGGTTTGAGCTAAATACCTGAGATCCACACAGGTCGATGGAGGGTGTTGGATCCAATGCACAAAATTCTTGCTTTAGCCAAGAGATCTTGTCCTCTATAATAGATCTGAATCTTGCACATAATCACCACCAAACAAAGAACATAAATGGGTTTCCGCGGAGGACCGCCAGCTTAAACAAATCAACATAAAAATGAACAACATATCATACATTCATATTTAAAGGAAGGAGACATTCACTTCAATTAGTCATAAAATGAGATAATACAAAATTTATACCATCACATATGGATCCTTCTCTCTGAATTCTGGTAGAGTCTCCCTTTCTCCAAGAAATATGAACTTGAGAACAAGATGGCTCACAATCTCTGAATTAGAATCAAGATAACATCATAACTCTATAATTATCTCTCTCTCTCCTAACCCTCAAGGATGGACCAATATATAAAGACCTAGATGACTCCCAAGGAGGATGAATGTAGATGCTTAAGGTGAAGAGAAGTTAGGAAGCTTCTCTAATCATTCAACCAAGCCAACTCGAATATATAAGATACCATGCGGTTTCAAATTGGTCTCCTAGGGAAAGTAAGCCTCTAGAACATAATCCAGGGTAGCAAGGATTGAACTAGGAAATTTCAACTCTAGTCACTATGATTCAGAGTTGCACCTGATGACTGAAAGGATAAAATTTCTCTATTAAGTACTAGGTACCAACGATTGTGGACAAAAGTAGGTCAAATGATGGGTCAAAGCTCAGGAAAGTAGTCAATAGTGCAAATAATCATGAGTACCAATTCTAGGGAGAAAAATATGTTGATAACAAATACCTTGTAGGACGCTCAATCTGCTATCCTAAGTTACCTAGGATCTGAGCACAATAGTGAGATATTCATTCCACTAGTTAGGGCAACCAGTGATGTTATGGATATCCTCTCAAGTACCTTTAATAATTTCCTTGATTCATCTTCATTGTAGCCTAATATCCACACTATTATCTAAGGAGAATTAGTCCCTTATTCTTATTCCATCTGACCTATGATATGAAAATTATTATGGCTCATCCCTCCTATAGTATACTCAGAAATTTTGACCTTAATTCCATTAGATAAACACCCTAAAAGATAAAGTGAACTCATCTCTCAAATTCAATGAGTACACAATTTATCTTTTGCCTCTCAAGTCTAGTATGATTTAACATTGCATTACCCTAGTTCAACCACAAACTATGGCTTGACCCTCTTTTTATATCTCAAAAAGATTTAACCCAAAAATAATGCATGAGACTAACCTGGAATGTTTCTCTTCCATCCATCCATATTTTCTAGCTAACTTGGCATGAACCAATTACAAAGAATATTCCTCTCCTCCATTTCGAATAGGCTCTAAATTCCCACGATCACCTTAGGTAAAAATCTCAAGGATGATCGAACTTCTGTGTAGAATGAGCTTCATGTCTTCTCCTTTTATATTGAACATTAGATGAGGGAAGGGGGCTTATGAGTGCCAATGAAACCCTTCATAAAGTAAGGTTGACATGATCTCGTTTACAAATTAGCCCATTAAATATCAATATAAATATATTTACAACATTGATTTGGTGACAGATATCCCAAGTACATTTGATATATCTATAGTAAGAGGAGTGCCAAACACATCAATAATAATAATAATAATAATATTTCTTTTGACCAGTTTGAATTCTTCTTTGGGGCGAGATCAACTTGTCTTTAAGGAAGGAGGGTTTCCCTCTGAGGAAATTCATCCTGAAGCTACCTAAATTTTAGCACTCCCTCTCATCTAGGGAGTAATTTCGTTTTGTATCAATAACTCTCATCTTAGATATCTCATCATCACTACATCATATCTCATCTCATCTCATATCATATTGTCTCATAGAAGAAGAATAATTCAAAATTGATAGTAGGGGAGATCAATGAGATCCTCCAAACCCTACAAGTCTCCAGGTCACGTTCCATGACCTTCATCTCAATTGCATCAACAGTACACCCATCTCTCATCACATCTCATTTTAACTTGTCTCTCCTTTGATCATCAACTGAAAATTGATTCGATCAAGAGAAGAAGAATCATCATAGGAGAGATCCAACTACCACCCTATATCCAAGGACAATAAACATGATAATACTTACCATGAGGTAAGGATCACAACTATCCTATTGTCTGTTGATCTTCCCACCTTGACCGTCAAGAGACAAATGGTAGAACGCCTGCATCCTCTCTAATTTGGGGTGTTGGGTTGTGTTATATTCTTTCCACGACTAACCCACATAGTGAACCAGGGGGTTAGAAGGGAGGTGGAGCCCCCCCTTCGTTGCGTTTATTGCGTAGCGGGGGAGTCACAGGGGGGTTTAAGGGGGGCGGCTAGCCCCCCTATACGGGGTCTGGGGCAGCACCCCGAGAATTTTTTTTTGGACCCTATATTAGGTTGGGAAAACCTACCTATGGTTTTGGATGCGATGGTTTTCGGTCCATGGTATTGGATGCTTCGGCATGTATAAATATGTATTGTAACATTGAAAGGAACATAATAAACAATCAAGCTAGTAGTCCCGGTTTTGGGATCCAGGGGAAAATCTCTGTGTATATGTGTTTTATGTGTTATGCGCTCACATTGTTTATTTTTCTGTGTTTTAGAGTTCATATGCAGGTAATTTCTATATAGGGTTAAAACCTACATTTGGTATCAGAGCTATTTTGGCTAAAAGGGGAAGACCTTGTTCAGTGGGAGATCTATGAGATCGATTTTGGTGGTGAAAGAAGATGGCAAGAAGTGGAAAGATAGAGATCGAGAAATTTAATGGTCAGAGTTTTGAGTTGTGGAAAATCAAGATGGAGGATTTGTTGGTGGATAAAGATTAGTGGATCGTGGTAGATCCAGGTACTAAACCAACGGGAGTGTCCG